>JANITX010000007.1:9268903-9280303 GCA_027564395.1 Erythroxylum ulei
CCCCGCAGACGTAGGCAAGGTGTGCCGAACTGCGTTACTAAATTTTCTGGTGTTGATTTATTTTTGGTTCTTTTAATATTTCTAATTTTTTGTTTGCTATAAACGAATCGGAAAGTTCGCGAAATTAACCCCCTTCAGTTTGTCAATATATATATATATATATACACGCATGTATCTTTACGTAAATGTTTTGTATGAGATGCCAGCCAGCTGTGATTTATATTTTCATGTACATGTTCTGTCCGTTTAGCCATGCTCAGCCATAATTATTACATGCAGACAACAGGAACTCTATACTCGAGGCTTAGCCGATAATTGCATGTGCTGAGAAGTGGAAGAATCAAATGAAAATCTATCGACCACCATTTTTCGATCGAGACTTGCGAAATTCCCGGACAACATTTTCCATAGACATGGAAGCTTGTGCACGTGTCCGACCCTTCGAATCACGCTGCTTCATCTTTCCATCATCTCCATCGAAGATTTGAACAAGGAGACCTTGGATTGACTCGGGACTAACGTAGGACTTAGCTTGTAAGAGATTTGGATAAGCCTCCAAAAACTCAACGTATGCAGTAACCACTAATTTGATGGTCGCTTGTCTGATTTGATCTCTAAGATCGATATCAGGAATGGCATACCACTTACCATGCCTCTCTGCTATGTCATCGAAACTTTTCAGGAAAGATTGGAGCTTGCGTTTTATCAGAGCCGCCACGGCCTCACTGTTATAGCCCCGTCTCTTTACATCTTCTTTTTCTAACAATCTTACAAGAGGTCCCCAAGCTTGCTTTTGGTACATGTACGCTGCTTCCTCCGCAACAATCTTGTACTTCCTTTTTATGGAATCCTCTCCCAGCAGCTTCCCAAGTTCCGTGTTTTTTGTTCTAATGTAAATGTACCAGTATGTATTCATGGCAAATACATGAGCCAGAACTTTGTCGTTGTAGCTCGATCTTTCCGCTTCAACATTTCTTTGAAGAGCTTCCATGACATTGGTGACAGCTTGTAAAAGCAAATTATCATCTGATTTCGGTTTTGATAGAGCTCCAGCTTTCCATATTTGTTCCGTCCGTAAAATTTTGGCCATAGGCGCACTGTAAATTTCAGTGGCAAGGTACTTTAGATAGTTAATGGCATATCTTACGAGTTTCGTGACAGACCCGTCTTCTTGTGGAGCGTGACAATATGAATTGCCTTCAATTTGGAGACCAAATTCCCAAAAGACTTTGCTTGAAGCATGTATGAGGAGTTTTCCCAGTTCTCTGAATCTTGTACAAATATCAGCACCAGCTTCACCTTCAAAAATCTCCACGAACTCTGTTTTAAGCTTTTCCAGGGAATCAAACAAGTCCAAAAGCTTGAAAAGCTTATGTGGCTCTTTGTTACTCCTTGCTACACCTTCTCCGAATCGAAAGAAGACTGCCATTATTTTATCTGCAATCTTGATGAAGCATTCCAACCAGACAGCTCCTCCCATGATTCCTCCTAGAAGTTGGTTGCAGAGTCTCTTTTCGGACACGATAATCTTTTTCACCGCCAGTTCAAAATGCTGGATCCAAAGGCTTATGACTGTCTCCAAGGTCTCCCACTCCATTTCATCAATTTCTGCAGGGGTATACGTTCTCAGGTAGTCAGGGTTTAGCCGCATTAAAGCCTTTGCTGCTCTTCTGTACCTCACCTATTTGAACCAGAACAAAGATTAGATTCTGAGCAGTCTTTTAATGTTCTGAGAAATACCTGGCAGCATAGCACATACATAGAGAATTTCACTCTTTTCTTTTTTAATCTTTGCTGTACCTAAAGCAGAATTATAAGAGACGATATGATCCAAGTTAAATGCATACCTCAAATGTCATGTATGTATATGGTTGTGACATACCTTGAAAAAGATATCGATACATATATCCAAGCAATCGTTAGAAGCCAGTGTTTCAGAAATTCTTCTAAGAAGTTCAATCTCCAACTCCGAACCCAGATCAAGAGAACCTGTTTCACCTTCATCGACCTCGCCAATATTTTCGTGTCTTAATTGCTGCAATCGGAACTCATACTCGTCTTGTAAATTCAGCAAAGCCTCGTCGAGCAACCCATTGAATTTCATGGCACTAACCTCCGTGTCATAGAGAGCTTTGAGCGTGAGCATAGTCTCTCTCAGCCTATGCGTTCTAAAGTGATCAGTGGCTTTAGTCCTGCTCAAAAACTCTACCACCTCTTGTAACTTCTGAATCACTTGTCCACCATCACGACTAACAGCGTTTATGACTGCGTTCAGTTTATCAGCACAATCAACATATTTAAGCAAGTGTTTGAGTCGTTTTTCTGGGGTTTCTTGGTCAGGTAATTTCTTGGAAACTTCAAGAAGCTTGTGTTGAAGAGACTCAGACATCTTAAAACTATCCAATACCAGAAGAGCTGGAGACACAGCTCTTTTGATTCTGGTTTCTAGGGATCTGTTGACCATAGCCATAGAATGCAAAGGAGTTACTCTTCTCGATGCTGTTGATAGCCTTTCGTCGATAAACTGAAATCTTTTTCCCATATTTCCTAAGCTATCTTTCATCTTGGTGGAGATCTGAAGAAGCGTTTTCAAGTCGGAGCATGCCAACTCGACCTTGGCTTGCGTTGAATACTCTTCTTGGAGCGTCATCATCGACGTTAGCATTCATACAGGAAGATTGGAAAAAAAGGGATTGTTTGGGAATCGACAGAGAGATATTATAGTCAACAAAATCCAGAAAATTGATGCATGTGAGCAGTATCGATCATCAAATGACGAGCACGAAGCAGTGAGCAAAGAAGATTTGGTATCGTTGTAAACCATGGACAACTGTAATTTGCAAAAACAAGAATAGGCAATTCAACTAAGAATCTGGAGCACAAAAGTAAAACAATGAAGAGGATAGTATATAGCATATTACTAACGGGAACAAGGAGCAAGGTTCGTCCTGCGGCGTGTGCAATTTGTCTTTAATTATATTCCCCTCTCATTTCTTTCAACTTGTTTTATAATAATAGTGGGCGAACATGAAAATGGTTATCGAACTTACAGACATACTAAAAACTTTTAATTATGACAAGGACACTCAAAACTCTGAAGATTCCTAAAGTCTTAATACTCTTATTTCCATAAACTATAATGCTCTTGTGGTCCATGTTTTTTTCCTAACAAAGGCACGAAACAGATAAAAAGATGTTACCAGAATGTGCAATCGATTACTCATAAACATAATGTGTAACTGGTTATTCATTCGTAGTTACCATAAAGTTACTCATATCCGAATCTATCATTAACTCCAGGGCTAGACACGTTGATTTTTTTTAAAAAGGAAAAATAAGCATTACAAATTACATGTGAGTACCAGAGTGGTAGACCCCAACTCATCATTCGAGAGGATAGAAAGGCATCCCTAGGTGGGAGCTCCATAGTAGTAACCCCTAAATCGAACTGGTCGGCATAGTCAGCAAACCAATCCGCACACTGGTTACCCTTCCTATAAATATGCTGAATTATAACGACCCAATTACGGGTAAACAGCTCATTAATGCCCAACACTAGAGGGTTAAGAGATGTAGCACGCGTCATCTGGGATGAAAGCATATTGGTTATTGTACTCGAATCCACTTCTAATTCTATGTGTCGGTACCCCAAGTTTCAAGCCAGGTGAAGGCCTGAGAATACACCCCAAAGTTCGGCTGTGAGCGTGGAACACCAGCCAATGTTCTAAACGAATCCTCCTAGCCAAGCGTCCGAACTGTCTCGCAGTAAGCCACTTGCTGCGGTCGAAAAGCAGGAGCTTTTGTTGGCTCTGTCTGTATTTAATTTTACCCAACCCTGAGGAGGTTTGCTCCATCCTACGGACTGGCATTGCCGAGTGTAATTGCTCATCCAAGTTCGTTGTTGTCAGACTGTCGCCATGTGAATGTGAAGAACATATTTTATAACCTGATGATCTGGTGAAGTAGGCCAAGAAAAATGATCATCGAACAGGGCCTTGTTTCTCCAAGATCAGAGAAATCAGCACGTTGTGCCAAATATAATAGCCCAATCAACACCCCCTACTAAGCTGTGCATGTGAAGGTTCTTTATGATCCACTTTTTATTGGTCATGGTAAAAAACTTCGCAGTGATTACCTGAGGGGGGAAACCATAGACGGAGCCACATAGGAGCTAGTGGTGCACTGGGCCCTCCAAAATTTTAAAAAATAAATATTTTTATTTTTAATAGATATATATAAACGTAAGGATAGAGTTATTTGAAATTTAGTGGTGCACTGGCCCCCCAAGATTTAAAAAAATTAAACATTTAGGCCCTCCAATCTTAAATTCCTAGCTCCGTCACTGGGGGGAACCTATTCCATAAATTGCGAGCTTTAGGGCAGTCCTGCACGACAAGAAGAGATGATTCCTCGCAGTGGCAATGGTAGCAAGCAGTATTTGAAGTGAAGTTTCTGCGGACCCTTTGTTGGTTAGTGAGCAGTTTATTAGGCAAGAGGAGCCAAAGAAAAGTTCGGATTTGTTGCAGACCCTGCCACTGCCATATATACCTCCAGGAAGCGGTAGTTGTAACTTCTTTGTGGGACATTAACATGGAGTAGGCTGAAGCAATCGTGAATCGTCCATTATCCGTTCGGCCCCAAATAAGCTTGTCCGGCCTTAGGGAATGCCTTGGCGGATGAATTCCTGCTATAGCCATGCAGATCGAATGCAGGAGCAAGTGTTTAAAGGCTCCCCAATTCCAGTTACCTGCAAAGTCTATAAAATGAAGAACTCGGTGGTCCATAATTTTCGGAGAAATCGGGGCCATTGCATGAGATATAAGCAGACCTCAATCTTCGACCCACGGATCAAGCCAGAAGCGAGTACAGGATCTGTCGCAGATCATCCATTTCATGCCTTATAGAACGTGATGCCAAGTAGCTTTGATACTCCTCCAGATCATCGATCCACCTGGTGCATTAAAGCAAAGAGGAAAATTGTTAGCATCAAAATTATACTTGGCCGAAAGAATTTGAACCGATAAAGCATTCAGTTTGGAAACTATTGACCAGTCTATTTTAGTAAGTAAGGCATCATTGGTTTCCTTTATTTTACGGATTCCAAGTCCCCCTTTGTCTTTGGGTGGACACATTGTGTCCTAATTGACCAAGCTAGTCTTCTTATTGTCGGGAGTCGCACCCCATAGGAATTGACGCATGATTTTCTCCAGAACATCACAAAGCTGACGCGGCAGGCGAACCATCTGCATCGTATATATGGGGAGCGCTACAATGACAGACTAAGTTAGTGTGATTCTGCTTGCGAGCAATAAGAGATTGGCCGTCCACCCCTAGAGTCGTTGTTGGACCTTGTCCAGAATATGTTGGTAGGTTCTTTTGGTAACACGCTCGTGTAAAAGGGGCACTTTGAGGTATCGGCCTAAATTGTTTGTCTGTCTGAATCCCAAAGCCTCGCTTAAGTAATGAGCCTGTGTGATTGGGATATTCCTGGAGTAAAAACAACGAGACTTCTTGTGACTGACCCGTTGATCAGAAGCTGTGCAGAAGGTACTTAGCGTATCACGTATTTCGTTCACCTGTTCTATGGAAGCTTTCGCGAACAAAATAAGGTCATCGGCAAAGAATAAGTGAGATAAAGGAGGTCTACATTTGCTTAATTTAATCGGTTTCCATCTTCCATTAGAGACAACATTGGTAATTAAATGTCCCAGACTTCCCATACAAAGAACGAAAAGATAGGGCGATAGTGGGTCGCCCTGTCGAATCCCTCTGGTAGGAAAGAATGAGTCACTAAGCTCCCTATTCCAGTTCACTTGCATAGAGACTGAGGAGAGACACTTCATGATCAAATTCATCAAAGAGTCCGGGATACCAATCTTGATAAGAGTATCGATAATAAAGTCCCAGGAAAGGCGATCGTAAGCTTTTTCTAAGTCCACTTTAATCGCTAAGAAGCTTTTTTTTTTTTCCGGATTTCTTTTTCATAGAGTGGATCACTTCTTGTGCGATGATGATATTGTCTGCAATTTGGTGACCTGGTACAAAGCTGCATTGGGTTGGCGCAACGAGATCATCTAAATGAGGCTTAAGGCGGGTAATAATGAGCTTGGTTATGGCTTTGTAAAGCACGGAGTAGAGCGCTATAGGACCAGATCCTCTATCCAGTTTTACTCTGTCTTATAAAATCTTAGCCATTTATTTTGCGGGTCCCACATAAGTCCCATGCGGGACTCACGTAAATAAACAGCTGATATTTATTGGACACAATAAGACATCATAATATTGGACAGGAGATCTGGACTCGAGCGCTATAGGCTTAAATTGGTTTATCGATGTGGGCTTGGGGACCTCAGGGATAAGCAACATAATGGTATGATTGAGCTTAGCTTCCCAGAGTTCATGTCGAAAGATTCATTGTATAAACAAAGTCAGGGCCGGACCTACAGTGTGTCATTGAGATTGATAAAATAAGGCGGTAAATCCATCTGCCCCTGGAGCCTTATTCAGAGCTATATCGAAGAAAGCATTCTTGATTTCGATTGGGCTGGGAGGATGTTGCATGTCTGTAATGGCCTGGGATGAGAGGGAAGGGAAAGCGTCAGGAAGCTGTAACTGGGTTGCAAGATGACTGTCATGCTTATAAAGATGTTCCAGGAAATTCTTAGCGATCCGTTTAATGCTCTCTGTGTCTGATCCCATGTTTCCTTGCTCGTAGCTAAGAGTTGTAATCCTCGATTTTCGCTGTCTGTGAGTGGTGATAGTTTGATAATACTTCGTATTTCAGTCCCCCTGGATTAACCACTGACATCTAGATCGTTGGTGTCAAAAGAGTTCTTCTTGGTACAGTACATGTTCCAGCTTAGATCTGAGATGTTTCTCTAAATCCCATAGGGAATGCGAATCATGATCTTTTAGAGTTCTTTGGATCCCTTGCAGTCGAGCCATAAGCCGTTTCTTCCGATGAAATATATTACCGAAAGTGCACGAATTCCAATCTTGAAAAGAATTCGAAAGATTAGATAAAGCACCACTTACATCATTAGTACTTGGCTGCCAATTTTGTTCAACAAGCTGATCAAAACCTTACATGTGTCAACCAAGTTGTCTAGAAACGGAAAGGTCTCATGGTACGAGGCAAATTAACATTTTAGGGCAGGTGTACCGAGGCGATGATTGAATTTTAAGAAAGGAAGATGTTGTGCCGAAGTGTTCTTAAAAGTGGAGTGCCATAAATTCGAGCAGAGGACGCGATCTAGTCTGGCTAGTATCTGTCCTCGTCTCTAAGTGAATTTAGGCCCAGAATATCCTAGATCATGGAGATGACATTGATGAACACAATCACGAAATTGATTGTTGACTATAGGTTGTAGTTTGGAGCCCCCTCGTTTATCGTTACTGTTGAGTTTGGCATTAAAGTCACCTCCTACTATCCACAGTTTAGTGGTGATTCTGGCAATTTTTCGGAGATAATTCCATAGAAAGTGCTGTTAGGAGTGATTAGGACTAGCGTATATAACCGTAAAGTCAAAGTTATGCATCCCCCATTCAATATTAGTATGCACGAATTGTCGGTGTGCTAACAGAATTCGGACCTTGATATTGGTTTGCCATAGTAACCAGATACCTCCGGAGAAGCCTAATGCTTCTACCCTTAACGATTGCTCAAAACCCAATCTCCGAATAACCCTCCTCGCTCCCTCTCCACTGATTTTAGGCTCGACGAGCACAATGAGAATAGGATTATGAATCCTAATATAGTTTTTCAGGATTGGCATGAAGGATTTCCCTCCAGCCCCTTGGCAGTTCCATATGAATATTGATATGGACATAAACTAGCATTGAAGTAAACATTAAGAGTCCTGAGTGTTTACTGGGAAGATATCCATCGCCCTAATAGGGTTGGTCAGGGGGTTCAGCGAACTCTATGTTACTTGAGGGTTGGGAACCAAATTTGTGTCGCTTTTCGGACTCAGGGCCTTATCAAAGTCTGGAGGACGGGCATGAAGTAGGGAATTATAATGCGAGGATGATGGTGTGTAGGTGGACATGCATACGTCCGGAGTTATTTTTCCAAAGTCCCTACAATTCTCATCCTTTTGTATGGCGTCAGATAATGAGTGATCATTAATTACTATGGTTGCATGCGCGGGGTTGGAGATGGCAGTGTGATTGGTTGAGTTAGGCAAAGGTTGTATCGACGACGACGTTGCAAGAGTGGAGGAAGCTACTTCAGGAGTCCAGATCTCCTGTTCAATATTATGGTGTCTTATTGTGTCCAATAAATCTCAGCTGTTTATTTATGTGGGTCCCGCATGGAACCCATGTAGGACCCACAAAATAAATGGCTGAGATTTTATGAGACAGTATAAGACAGAGTAAAACTGGACAGAAGATCTGACCTCCTACTTCAATGGGCTGAGATGACGACGTCGAAAGAGAAGGAAGGTTTCCAGAAGGCTTAGATGATGACGTGTTTGGAGTAAAGTTAAGAGCTTGGGCTGTCGCTTGGGTTGGGTAGATAACTTGGGCTGACGCTTGGACCGTGGAGGGGCTTGGACGAGGAGTGGGTTGCAAAGGCTCTTTAGCCTTGGTCGTTGGAGGATTAGGTCCACGTAGGGCCTTGCCGGTTGAGCTTGTATATGAAGCTCGCGCGCGTGTCTTCCTAGGCAGTCGTCGGAGGTTGTTCAGCTGAGTAGGCGCAGCTGCGTCTGGAGCATTTTCCTTCTTGAGTCAAGTGACCGTTATCCTGTTCCATCTGGGACAACTCTGACAGAAGATTAAACCTCGAGCCCTTCGTCGCCTCTCGTGAGGCTACGTTCTGCTTGTCACGTCTGGGAGCCGTTGGCTGCTGACATGGTCGGAGCTGAATTTGGACCCATGGTCCGTATACCTCCGTTTGAGGAGTGGACTCTGGCTGTTCTGATACTGTGGGAGTAGTCGCCGTCTCGTGTGGGGGTTCTCTCGGAGTACTCGAGACTGGACATTTGGTGGGGCAGCTGATCGCTCTATGTCCGACTAAACTGCAGGCGAAACATAATTGCGGTAAGCCTTAATATGCCACTTTTATATTTTCTTTGTCCAATTCGACGATGGGTCGGAGGGGGTTGCTAAGGTCGACATCCACTGCGACCCGAGCAAATTTCCCTCGTTGGGAGTTTTGGGTATTTTCATCGATTTTCATTGTTCTTCCGGTCAGGTTCCCTAAGGCATTAAGGATGGCAGGATGGTACCGAGCTACAGAGAATTCAGAAAATCTGACCCAAGCAACCACATGTGTCACCTTACCTGTCGAGGGTCGGAAGGCTGGGATCCAAGGCTGCACCGAAAGAACGTGTCCAGCTATAATCCATTGTCCTTGGGTAAGCGCCTTGATGTAATCGTCGATCGTGATGAAGTTAATCAGGTAAAACTCGTTTTCTAAATCTACTACTTTCATGGGGCCTTGGGGTTTCCACATAGATTGGATTCAGGTGTGTAGTAAGTTAAATCCTAGTTTTCTGCCCAGAGGCTTAACTACAACATCCTGCTCCCATTTCTTGTCTAACTGTCCTTTGAAAGTATTTGAGAGTTCTAAGCCCATCCCATATTGACCTTGTACTAAATTAATGTCCCCTTCTTCAATAATTATTGTTTCCTCTTCGAGCCAAGCTAACTCTGTATTCGGTGTTGTATGTCCAGTGACTGCTGCACAATAGCTAGCTTGTAATGTCGGTGATTTGGTTGAGGGGGGAGGAGGGTCTTCCTCTCGGTCTTGAATCCTCACTTTTTTAGCCGCATGACCCGTATAAGCAGAAGAGGTAAGTTGATCCTTTGGTTTATGGGATTCATATTTGGTGTAGCTGTGAAAATCATTGCTGGTTGTATGATTCCTGTCGATGTGTTATTTATGTTAGGCAGAGCTCTAAGAAAAGTTGCGATCAACTCGCACAACGTTGAGGTGCCCACTAAGTGTTCGACGAAAAGGATGTGAAAGCACAGAGAGACACGTTGAATTCAATTCAAGAGTTTATTTGTACTTTTCACCTTATCACCTGCAGACTGACAAGAATGCTTTTACCTTTAGAACTAAATTACCACCTTGGTTCCAATTAGATGGTATCATATAGTCCACTTAATGATTTTCCAATCTTGTTGTAGTGTTGGAAAACTCAGACTCCAGAATCTCATTGCATGCAACACTATAAATATAAAATATTTTCATTTAATTTCTCAAAAGTTAAAATCACTTTAAATTATATATCATAATTAATGTATGAGTGCAATAAACATAAATCATAATGTATGAGTACAATATAACATGAATCATAACGTATTAGTATGATAAGATATAGAGACTTTTTAGTAATTTTATTAAAATAAATTCTTATTTTAATTAAACTTTATTTAGAATTATAATTAATTCTAATTAAATTTTAATTCTAGTTAAGTATTTCAAATAAGATTCAATATCTCATATTGGTCTTATTTATTAAATAACCATGTTTAATCCTATTTTTTTTTCAAAATTTACAATTAAGTTCAACTTTTTTTTAGTTACCTTTTTCGTTCTCTAATCATTATTTATGTGCAACCTATTAAGTTCTTAAATATGTTAGGCAGTGGATGTAAATTATAATTTTAAATTATATTTAGAATTAGATAAATTAAACTCTTTTAATTTATCCTTAATTTTTTTAATTAAACAATTTATATCCATAGACTACGATTGTTGATTAGCATTGCATAATGATCATTTAAATAGTAGAAACATCAAAGTAGTTTTGATTAACCTTTTCGTGCATAATTTTCTATAATTCAATCATTAACAATTGATTTTATTAATGATATGTGTAAATTAGATTACAAAGTAACATTCCATCTTGAACAAGGATTTCATAAATTAACATTAATTGAAAACAATAGAATGTTCTCCTTATTCACTTTAGGGTGATGAATTCTATATGGGTCACTCATCTATCTTTATATAGTTCAGACTATATCCAATTAGCACCGATTGAGTTTTCCTTTCAAATATAACAATTCTTATATGAAATACTTTGGAGATCTTAAGTCGAGGATCACTTGTACAATCATTATAATTAGTTTTTTTATACACAAAAGGATCACTATATGACGTATAAATAATGCTCCAAATAAAATTATCATGTAAAGTCAGTTTAACCTCTGTTTGGTTGGGCTTATACCAGTAGAGTTTTTGTTAGTAGATCTTTTCTAAGAAGAACTTTTCTAAGAAACCAGTTGACAGCTTGGCTGTCATTTAAAAAAAACCTTTTCTAAAAGAGCTTCATACAGTAGACTGTTTCACAAAATAAAAATAAAAAGCACTTTTAATTTTAACTATATTTTATTTTGTAATAAAATTATTTATGCATATAAATATTATTTAAAGTATATTAAACA
>JANITX010000007.1:9331758-9345868 GCA_027564395.1 Erythroxylum ulei
ATGGTGAATTTAAAGCATTTAAAGGAATACATGAATGATAGAACCATCTAGCCCATGCTCTTTTACATCATAAAACTTCATCTTTATCGACTATAAAACTTTTTAGACTAGGTTGAAAACCAGGAGTAGTTCTTGGAGAAAAATAAGAATCTATGTCAATAGTAGCTTTTCTTTTTTCCTTTATCTAATTCTTGTGGTGTTTCATCATCTCCAAAAGATATATCATGACCCTCTTTATTTTCCCTTTTCTTTTTTACTTGTTGCTGTAAATATTTTTCAATCATATCACATACATCAGGTGGTACTTTTTTGCAAGAAGCAATATTACCCTTAACACTAGCAAGATATTCTTTCATTCTAAAAATTCCTCCCCTTTTAAATATTCTACCACAAAGCATACAGTTATATTGGATATTCCCATCAGATACTTGAAAAGAAGAAAAATAATTCCATGCTAGATCGGACTTACCACGAGTAGAGGATGGTTCCATATTCTCTATTAAGATTTAACCTAAAAAATATTAAAAAATAATTAGGTATACTATAGTCAGGAAAAAGTATATAACTTAAATAATTCTTATTATCAATTGTAATAAAGAAGACGAACAGCAACAGAATGGATACACAAAAGACCAACAGAAGTTACCCACTTATTAAACTTTGCTCCAGCAATTGCTCCACTTTAAATAGCCTAACTGAAATATTGCCAGTTTTCAATTTTGGTTCTTTAGATCAACAAATTGAATAGTTGAAAGATTATATATAACTCAACCATCAAAACCAAAAATTGATATGAAATAGATTTGTAAATATTACAGAAATTGATATAAAATAGAGTTCTAAATGTTACAGAAATTGATATAAAATAGAATTCTAAATGTTACAAAAATTAATATAAAATAGAGTTCTAAATATTACAAAACTTATAACTACCAAAAATTGATATGAAATAGAGTACTAACTGTTACAAAAATTGATATAAAATAGGTTTCCAATAATTGTTACGAAGACACCTTCTTTTCTAAAAACCAATGCATATAACCGTTCAATTTTATAAAAAGAAACGTCCTTTCTATGTTAGTATTCCATGTTCCTACATCCATAATCAAAATACCTGATGGGACAGACTTTTGGCACGGAGACTTTCCTGCGTCAAAGATTAACCCATTAACCAAGGTTTCAAAACCGGTCAGACTAGACCTGGACCCGTCCAACCAAAAAATTTGAACTGACCGGTTTTTTTACATAGAGGTCATTAGGTGAAACTGACCCAGACCACTAACCGGTTCAAAAAAATTTCGGTCGGATCGAACGGTCCGGTCCGGTTTTTAAAACCTTGATGTAAACACACCTAATTGGCTAAACCTTGCTAAAAATCTTCTTATTAGTTTCTTTATTTTATACAAATATATTACCACCGCATATCTCTCATCTCTTAATAAGAACCAATTCAATTACGTATGCTACACTTACATTGTCATTATTGTAGGTGTATACAAATACATAATGTCACAAGAAGAGAATTGTGCTCACAATGGCTACCTTTGCAAGTGAAATGGCCATAAATATTATTACAATTTTCTTTATTAAGCACTACAAAAATTGCAATACATCAATTGGTCATTTATATAGAGATACATAAAGAGACGATATACAAATGGACCTTTATAGTAGCTCTAATTTTAGTTTGTTTCATTTAATGTACTTATATGGTTGAAAGACTATCTAGGGAGGATAAAATAATTAGTAGAGTAGTACTCATTAGATAATGAAATAGTACTTATTATGTAATGAAAGTGGCAATACAGATAATTGTAAGATTTTATTTAGAATTTTTGTGAAACATTAAGGAGGAAATCACACTTTTAACAAGTGTTTAAATAAATCATTTTAAAGTTAATATCAATGTCTGGTAAGTCCAAATTGCCTAGTTGTGAAATGATATAGGTCAGATTTATGACTTATATATTAAAAACTGCCAAACCTTATCTTAATTAAGATTTAGGGTACTACCAATATCATTTTGATAATGACAAGGTGTAACATGATATCATAAATAGCGATAAGGTCTAACTTAGAAATTTTAAGGAATCATTTTCCTCAAAAAGGTTGATAGAAGAAATAGAAATTACTTGGGCCAAAAGTGCATTTTAACCCTTAATGTTTACAATAAAATACATCTTCAACCATAACATTTTGAAGCATTCAAAATAAACCTTAATGGTTTCAAAATGTTCAGAACAAACCCTAAGTAGAGAGAATATTTGATGAGGTTTACTTCTCACCAGTTAAATGTCACTTCAATAATGATGTGGCATGATTTATTACATTTTAGAATTAAACAGTAGGCCTTACTGTCACGTGGCATAATGGAACCCACTATCTAAAATTTAAAAATCTAATTACATTTATGGTGCCATTAGTATTAAGCATAATCCAACTGATGTGCCTCCATATTGGAGATTGGTGATAAAGTTTGGAGCATCAAAAGAATCTAGAGATTTTGTTGTGGAATATATAGTACGAACAAGGTACAATGTCAAGTTTTAAAAAAGTTTTCAGGATTAGAGTTGGGTGTATTGAGGAATTCCTATGGGTGTTGTATGTTAGTTGGGTGTTATATGTTAGTTATGACAAGAACGAATGATGTTTCAAAGAGAAGATCTATAATCTTAATCATAGTTTTTCCACTACTAACAAACTTGAATTGATTTTAATTAAGTTCTTTATGAGACATTTTAAGGAAAGAATTATTAAGATGCCTAGTATCTTGACGTCTAAAATGGTTTAAGAGTGCAAAGAGAAACTTAATATATTTGTTAAGTATATGTATGGCAATAAAGAGGAATATTCAAAGCTATAAGGATATGTACATGAGTTAAAGATTACTGATCTAGGTTTAACAATATAGTTATAGCTGGCAACGAATGAAGATACTTCTCTGTTATAAGTATACAAAATTATATTTATGCATATCATTAAAAAACTATATTATGGTTATATGTTTTTTTTCATACTTCTTTATCTCTTTTTTGTAGTTCAAAAGGTTATAAATTTGCTTTGATGCAAGAGGATAAAGGCATTTGAGGCTAATTTTAACTATTGATGGCTACTTTCTGAACACAAAATTCTAGGACTAGTTATTGAGTGCAGATAGGAGGGATGGTGATTGAGATATGTATCCATTGGCTTAAACTGTCGTGGAGGTGAAGAACACTAATTCATGGACATGACTTATAAATCTGTTGGTTTATGACTTGGAATTTGAAAATAGTGAAGGACTTACAGTCATATCTTATGTACAAAAGGTATTTTATTCTTTATGTAGTTCTAATTAATTAATATACAACTTCTTTTATATTACCTAAATTTTTCTATAATTTTAGGCATAGGTCAGAGTTGTAGAAGAAACATTAGTGTATGCCACTTATCAATGTGTGCTAAAAATATATACCATAATTGGCACATGAACTGGAAGGGAAAGGATTTGCAAAAGCAGTTTTGGAATTGTGCTTAGTCAATGTACGAGAAGATTTCAACAAGTGGTTAAAAAGACTGGAGAAAATAAAACCTATATTTGTATCAAGATGCTACTAGTCTTTAAAATCGAGATGCCCAATTATCGACAACAATAAGAGCGAAACCTTTAATGTGTGGATTTTACTAGTAAGAGATAGGCTAGTTATTAGCATGCTTTAAACAATCAAGATCATGGTGATCAAGAGTCAAGTAAATAGGAGAGAATTTGTGCATTCTTGGAGGTCAAATGTTGCAGTAACAGTTTTGAAGAAACTAGGGAAGCACAAGAAAGATGTAATGCAATGGAGAATAGTATAAAATAGAGATGGGGCATATGAAGTGTCAAAGGGTGATGGAAAACATATTTACAGATTGGTAGACACAAATCATGCAATTGTTAGATATGAGATCTACATACCTTTGCAAGCATGCTATAAGTGCTATTTAACATTCTAAATAAATGGTAGAGGCATTTGTAGATGATTGCTACAAAAGGCCTAATTCTTAAGGTTGTATGACCATATGTTATAACTTATAACCTATTAGGGGTGTAATTTTTTGGCCTATTATCGAAGCAAAAGTAATACACCTACCATTAAAAAGAGTCATACTAGGGAGACTAAAAATAGATAGAAGGAGAGGAGTAAATGAGCCTAAAAATTTTAAAAATCCAAACAAATTGTCTTAAAAGGGATATGTATAAAAATGTAGGAAATGTGGCAATTCTGGTTATAATTCTAAAAAATGTAAGAACAAAGGTTTAACTTAACTTAGTTAGGAATCTTCGTAGGTTAAAAAAAAATTGATTCTAAATTTTTTATTCTAAAAAATGTAGGAACAAAGGTTTAACTTAACTTAGTTAAGAATCTTCGTAGGTTTTAAAAAAAATTGATTACAAATTTTTTGTTACTTGTACGTATCGCTTCATATATCAAACTCACATTGTTATTTCTATTATATTTATTAGGTCATCATTAAGACTTCTTCATAGGTTATTAGTGCAAACATAGTTGAAGATATTGTTATACCGAGTCAATAAAGTAATATTGTGAGTTCCATACATAAGCATTCATTACATTATTAATAACTAATTCAAATGAATACTGTGAATGACATGCATACTATAGTAATAAAAGGAAGTAAGGAGGGGTTAATTTGTATACATTGAAGATGTTTTCTGAACTTAGGGATCTAAGGTTCATGGGACAATCTAACATCACTTCTCAACAGTTACAAGCTAAAGCAACGAGGAGGAGAGAATCATTGACTCAACCACTACATGAACAACCTTCCTAAGTAAGTGCAAATAAAGGAACCAATATCGCATATAACCAACCAAATTAATGTTGTCATATATGTGAGGGCCAAATTTTTTGATGGATTTATTGTTTCCATAATATTATATGCATTAATACATGGATAGATGGATGTTGATAGTACTTTTGTATGTAAAGTCTAACTATCATAAATATATTTGCCACTTTTGTATATGAATTCCAAATTTATATCTAATATACATATAAAACTCACCATAAGCACAACAAACACTATTACAATAATCACTAAAATAAATTTCAACTCAATTTTCTCTTTTGTTAACAATAATTTCATATTTAATGAGCTTTATTTTCTTTTTAGTTTCCATAGCTGTACTTGATTCACCTGTGGTTATTTAGGCCTTCTTCTTTAATAAACATACTTATGTCCTTAACTTATAAATTACTTCACCGAATTTCTCAATAAATTTCTCATTGTAACATTTGAAAAACAATCACATCTTTTAACCTAGAATAAAATTAATAATTAATAAAAAAAACTTTATACATATATACCAACACTTTTATCTTATTAAAAAATTACTGGATATTTGGGCCTCCAATAAATCTCTTTCCCAGGTTATTATTACTCCATGAAGTTCTTGTGGGACTTTTAAATCACAATAACAAACCACATAACCATCTTTTAAATTTAATGTATTAATAGTAGAATACATTAAGTCCATAGCTTTAGGATGTCACTGTAACTATCACATTATAATTATTAGTGCACTAATTCATACATGAACTAAAAACCAAAAATAATAAACTGACAACAAAATTCTGTAATGAAATAAATGACGATAGTTGCCTATTATAATGATCAAATTAATTCTTCAAATACATAACACTTAAAATTGTTTATATGAATTTTGAAAAGTTAAACTAAATTATATATACTAATATTTTTAAATAAAAATCTTCTACAGAATAGATAGACACAAATGTGTAGAAATATTTATTTGTAATTTAATTACAATAGCCAACGTACCCAAGTGCATAAGGCTTTTCACTTTACAAGGGTCAGGAGAGGGTCATCAACATACGCAACCTTCCCTTTGTAATTTTTGCAAAGAGGTTGTTTCCGTGATTTGAACCTGTGACTTTATGGTCACAAAGGAGCAACTTTTACCAATTACTCCAAAGCTGTCCCTCATCTAATTTAATTATAATAATAGCTAGTAAAAGAATTTTATTTTATGGAAAATCAAAAGTCTATTAAGACAGTATCAATTATGATGGGTAGTATAAACGATTTATTGATTACTATATTATGCCTAACTATATGCATGCAGTATAGAATATTTACCTTAAAAATTACAAATAAATGATGCAAAATCTCAACTAGCTAATGAAAAAATAATGGATAGTGATCTACATATCAACGGGGTTCTTCTAGTTAATCAAATGCAGCAAGCTTAACTAATTGAAATGGATATTGGCAAAATGCAATAACAAAAAGTAATATACCTCAAGAGAATTAACCTTATTTCTTAAGGCTTTGTTCTAATTTTAGACTTATTCAAGTCCAAATAATTTATTCCAATCACCAATAAACCAAATGAAATTAGGTCAAATCTGTATTCATCCCCCTAATAGGGCTTATTTTAGAACTCAACCCAATGTAACCTCTATACATAATTATGGTTTTCATGTTAAGGAGATCAACCTTGTGATATGAAGCAAAATAAGTAATAAGCAAAAACTCTAAAAAAGCAAAATGGTGTACCAAATACAACTTTATAATTGGAGACAAGATGAGATAGAAACTAGGACAAACCAACCACATAAGTACAAGGTCGAGAAGTAATTTATGGGAGTGCAATGTATGGGAGTAAAGGATAAGGGAAAAGGCAACCATTTGTGGAAGAAAGACACGAAGATGAAGCTGTGAAAATCTCCACATAAGTGAAGGGATGTGAGGGGAAGCGATGCATGTAGTTAAATTAGATATTTGAACGAATCCCTAATTTCTAATTCATAATCTCTATATATTAATTAGGGATTTTAATATGTTAATTAATCTAATTAGGGATTAATATAACTTAAAGAAAATATTTTTTTTAATTAACCAGAAAGTGAGTCCATTACCATATGATAGTGAGACCTACTTTTTGATTAAAAATAAAAAAATAATGTCACGTCAGTATTAATATGATATTTAACTAACAAGGACTTAACACTGTCAAATTTTTTATCTACTTAGAGTTTGTGCTAAATGTTTTGAAAATATTAGAGCTCAATTTGAACGTTTTGAAAATATTAGAGCTCAATTTGAACGTTTTGAAATGTTAGGGTTAAAGTTATATTTTGTTGTAGACGTTGAGGTTCAAAATGCACTTGTGGCCATATTACTTAACAATATCTAGATGTTATTCGTATTAGAAGAATCTATATATTATTCACAAAATATCTAGATAAAGATAAATATTTTAATATACAAAAATAAATATTTAGAATATATGGTAATTATCACAAAAGTGTGGTCATTGATAATTTAATTCACCTGTAAATACCAATCCATCTTCTTGCTTCATGTATCAAGAAACAAATTTAAATATCTAAGAATAGAACTTATGAAAGTATTAATCTTATAGGTTTTAAGTTATGAATTAATATTTATAATTTATACTTAGTGCATATTTGTATTATAATACTTTTTTACTTATAATAATATTTAATAAATTCTATTTTTTTAATAAATTCTATTTTTTAATCCTAACTTAGTTATGCCATATTTTGTTTATCTAATCATTTCAATATTAAATATGAGATGACATATTAGAAGTGATGTTATGTTAGAGTAGGAGTATGCTCCAACCTTCTAATATTGCCCTGCTCCGTAATCATGCCCACAAAAGGTTTTAGGGTAAATCCATATTGCTTGACATATTGTGTGATGATATTTGGAGGCACATCATTATATATCTATGAAAATTCTCATTATAATGATTGTATAAGTGATCATTTAACTTGAAAACTTTAAAACATCACATATGGTAAATTATTATATTTTGGTACTACTTATGATCTATCCTAGTCAAGGGTAGTTCAATTGGTAGTTATTAAATATATCATCATACTATATAGAGATACTTGAGTGATCAATATAAGATTTATCATCTTAAAGTGGTCAAGGTGAATGTTTCATTGTTATCGATTAGTATTAATTTGAAAAATCATTGGCCATAGTGGAATAACACTTTAAGAATAATTTTCAAATGTCATCAATAAAATCAGTTACAAATAATAAAGAACTAATATGATTAGACTTAAATAGAATAAACATGTCCAATTACAACATTGTATAATGAAATGATTAAATTATATAGGCAAAATATTTACCCACTTTGATATTCCTAATATTTTGGTGGTCATGATACATTGCTAGACATCAATCTTAATCTATGGATATAAATTATTTAATTAAAAACTAAAGATAAATTAAATGAGTTTAATTTATCAAATCTTGAATATAATTTAGTGTTATAATTTATATCTATTACTAATATATTTAATGGGTCATATACAAAGAACAGTTGATGAAAGAAAATGGTAATTTAATTAAGTTAGACATGATTGTAAAGTTTAAGAAACTTTAGGATTATATATGAGATATTTAATAAATAAGGACCAATATGAGATATTGGATCTTATTTAGACTCAATTGACACTTAATTACAATTAATTATAATTCTAATTAAAGTTTAATTAAAATTAAAATTTTATTTTATTATAAAAAAGGATTAAACCATATTATAAAAAAACTTAAGCTCTAAAGGAGGTAATACTTCTTATCTAACCCTCTCTATATTACGTGTAGAGTTCTCTTAACATATTCTTGGGGATACCATTAGAAGTAAGACATGTACAACTACCGTGGTTGTAGTGAACTGATTCTAAAAATAGTTCCGAGAAAAAGACAAGAAAATGATAAAGTTACATATTAGGATAGGATTTACATTTATGTTGAAAACAGTAATAATCAAAAATCTTATTATGAATTTTCTCCTATGTTTATTAGTAAATCAACATATTACAATTATAATATGATTGATAATGCATCTAAAATTTTCCTCATGAGTATACTCACCTACACCGAGCATGCAACAAACAATGATAACAATAATGTGTTTCAAATATAAGATTATTAATTATGTGTATTTTTATTTTCATTCACTTAGGTCTACTATAATCCTTTAAAAATTTAAGTTAGTTCAAATACATAAGTACGTAATAGATTTAAAAATAATGTGTACAGTTAACCTTTTAGACGGGTTTCCTAATAAAGTTGAATTTCATTGGGATGTCAAATTATATGGTGATGAACAGTAATAACACGTTGTCAAGTCTAGATTAGGATTAATTGGTCATTGACTAAAAACATAACTATATAGTGAAACTCAAAGCTGATGGATATAATTTAAATTGATCGAATTTCAGAAACCTAATTTAAGCACGAATCCAGACGTGCACCCACACATCCAAGTTTGCGTCATGCGTGGTACGTGCGTTGCACACGCAATCCACCCACACGCAGTGCTAACACAATGCAAATGTGATGTTGACGTCAGCATTATAGTACATGCTGAAGTTAGCACACTATAGATAAAAGAAACTTAAAATTTTCAAAATTCACTAAATTGTCCCTCGGGTTATTTTAGGACTATTTCGGGTCCTGTGAATTCAAAAAATGAGTTTTAAATTTTTTGGATTTATTACATGAGCAATAAATAAGGGTTACTTTAGCCAATTTTGAGTAAAATTTCATGCTTTGAACTAGAAATAAAAGAGGTACATGTGGTTTTGGTATCTCATATGGTATTTTTATTGTTTGGTATTGTATGATTATCAATCCAATTGAGATTTTTCTTGTGATAGAGTCTCAAATGAAGTATATTGATGATGTTCTCAGCACTGATATGTGATAATAAGAATGTGCATAAGGATTTGCATTTATTGATGATACATTATCATATATTATATGCTCGTACAAAATGTGAGAATAATATAAAGGTGTATCCCTTGTGTTAGTGGATCCGTTTAGGTACTAATGAGAATGCAGTCATCACAGTGACCTTTTAAGTTAGTATTTAAATTGTTCTACTTGCATGTTTGGGGATGTCTCTGGTCTTGCCTTTGATTATTCTACCCACAGGTGTTGACCTTATATGAGATTTTGAGACTACATAAAAGCATTAGATGGAAGATACTATTGTTTGAGTGATCTATTCACCTACAGGTGGCAGGGTCACAAGAGTTAGTAGTGTGTACTTTGATCACTTTTATGTGGAGATTTTATTTGCATGTATTATGTATTCAACCCACATATGTTTCATGATATGTGTGATGAGATTCTCAGTACATATACTATTCATGGATTTAAGTATCATTGTTATCATACATTTTTGCTAATCATTACATTGTCAATTTTACAATCACCTTTTATGTTAACAATAGCAATGTCATGATTGAAACATTAATTGGTTTTAGTTTCAAGAAATAGAAATAAATGTGGAGTTTGCTTTGGAAAAGACAAACATCAACATGGCCATGGTGAGAGACAGGCCCCTACACCTACATCATATAGTTCAGATAATGCTAAAGCAGTATTTACAGCTTGGAAGAGGTCAAATAGGATGTGTTATTTGACATCCCAGATCATCTGCTAAGTGGACTACTGGAAACAAACGTAGCCAAGGACTTTCTAAACAATGTCTCCCAGAGGTACAAGGTATCTTTCAATGCAAAAATAAGTACCTTGATGAAAGAATTATTCTCCATGAGGTAATCTGGAGAAGGTGAAGTGAGGGAGTAAATTATCAGAACGATCCACCTTCAGAGTAAGTTAAAGGCGTTAAACATCATCATTCTTGATGCGTGCATTGTACACCATAATCTGAATACATTTCCCTCAGATTTTGATATTTTGGTTACAATGTACAATTAGCAAGATGAGGCTTAGCACGTCAATGCATCGATTTCTCTATGCATTTTTTAAGACAAGAAGCCAAAGAATATTACTCGTACGGCCCTGCTAGTAACCATAGGAAAAGAAAAGTAAAGCCTCAGAAGTTTAAAGATAAGAAATCTAAATTTTCTCCTCATGTGAATATCTATCACTCTAGTATTGCCAAAGGTCCCCTAGATGTTAAAAGTATGAGATGCTTCTTTTCTAAGAAGAAGGGACAAAAAGTTCGATTGCCAGAAATATAAGTCCTAGAAAGAAAAACAGTAACTGTCAGGTAACTCCTTGGCTTATATGATCCATGAATGTAATCTTGCTATAGCTACATCAAGTTCTTAGTGGCTAGATAGTGGAGCCTCTAATCATGTTGCCTCCATAATACAGGGGTTCATATACAAGAGAAAGTCAAATAAAGAGGAGGAAAAAGTTATGGTTGGCAATAATGAAGAAGTAAAAGTAATGTTTGTAGGGGATGTATGTTTGAACCTTGATATAGAGTTTGTACTTATTTTACATGTTTAGGAGAAATTTGATCTTTGTATCAGTTTTGGACAGAAAAAGGTTATAGTTTTGTTATTGGTGCTTCTGTTGTATAGTTGTCTTTCAATGCAAAACTTATTAGTATGCCTTCTTGTTATATGGATTGTATAGAATTTGTTGTGCCCCTCATGAGATGTATGCTTCTTCATATATTGCTGAACAGGTTACTAGAAAGTGACCTCTGATAAAGGATAAGCCCTACATGTTGTGACGTGAAATGTTAGGCCACATTTCTAGAGATAGAGGTAAGAGATTGATTAAGGAAAACATTCTCCTAACTTTAGACTTTTATGATTTGGAAACATGTGTCGACTGTTGCAGGGGTAAGTTGATCAGAATAAAGAAAAAAGGGTTAACTCATGCTATTGGCTTGTTAGATCTCATACATACAAATATTTGTGGACCTTATACAACTACATTATGTAATTCTAGATTTTTTTACTTTTATTGATGAATATTCCAGCTATGGTTATGTGTTCTTACTTAAAGAAAAGTCTAAATTTCTTGAGAAAGTCAAGATCTTTAAGGTTGAGGTTAAGAATCAATTGGGAAGGTCTATCAGGATTGTCAGATCTAACCGTGGACGAGAATATTATGGCAAACATAGAGTTTCAGGACAAGAAAAGGGTTCGTTTACCAAATATTCTTTTACCAAATATGTAGAATCATGTGGAATAATGACCTCGTCAACTATGTTAGGTAGTCCTGAGAAAAATAGTGTAGTCAAAATTTGTAATCGCCCCATAAAGGATATGATGAGATCGACGTAAAGCAGGACTAACATACTTGATTACCTTTAAGGTGAAGCCATAAAGACCACCCTGTATATACTTAATAGAGTCCTAAACAAGTCAGTATCGAGGACACCATTTCAACTCTAAAAAGGGTGGAAGCCTAGCCTTGCCTATATTTGTATTCGGGGTTGCCCTACTGAGGTACATTTATATAATCCTTATGAAAATAAGTTGTATTCTGGTTCTACTCATTGCTATTTTGTAGGATATCTCGACCACTCTAAAGTTTACAAATTTTGTTGTAGAAAAGGAGGGTTTAGATTTGTGGAATCACAATAAGTTTCTAGAATATGATGTCTATGATGAGGGTGATCCTTCTCACCCTTCAAATGAAAGCAGGACAGATATTACAGTTATTTCGTATCCATCACTCATATAGTTAAAACTAGTGGATCAAAGTTTTGGTACCATGTTAATACAAGAATAGGAACTCATACCTGTACAAACTAAGGTTTCTAAGGTACAAGAATGAGTTTAGTTAAGAAGATCCACTAGAATGAGAAGACCTACTATTTCATCTAATTACATAGTCTATTTGGATGAATAAGAGTATGATATTGGATATGTTGCCAATCCAATTACTTTCTTAGAAGTTGTTTAAAATTTGTGGCGGGATTCAAGAAAGATGAGATACAATTCATCAAGCATAATAAGGTATGAGAGTTAGATAATTTGCCTCAAAATTTCAAACCTATTAGTTGTAGGTACCTTTTCAAGTTTAAAAAGAACTCTTAGGGTAAAGTTTAAAGCTTAGTTAGTTGCCAGAGGATTCACTTAGATAGAAGGAATTGACTTTAATAATATCTTTTCTCCAATATCCTCTAAGAATGCATTTAGAGTGATTATGACAACAATATCTCATTATGATATGGAGCTACATCAGATGGATGTTAAAACTGCTTTCCCAAATAGAGACCTTTATGAAGAGATCTATATAAAAAAACTTAAAGGATTTCAGGATCAAGAAAAGCCGAACAAGAATTGTAAACTGAGAAAATCAATATATAGTTTAAAACAATATTCCAAATAATGGTACCTTAAGTTTGATGAGATTGTTACCTCTTTTGGCTTTGTGGAACCTAAATTTGAAAGATGTTTGTATTATAAGGTAAGGGAGAGCAAAGTTATCTTTCTACTTTTTTATGTAAATGATATCTTGCTTGCATCAAATGACTTGACCATATTATATAAGGTTAAAAAACTTTTGCCCAAGCATTTTAACATAAAGGACCTTAGAGAATCATCTTTTGTCCTAGGTATTCAGATTCACCGGGACAGGTCTTGACACTTATTAGGCCTCTTATAGAGAGCATACAATTAGTCAGTGTTGCAAAGGTTTAATACGGTTGATTGTAAATCTATTACAGCACCTATCTCTCACGGTGAGAGATTATCTTTGGCATAGTGCTCATAGAATGATACACAGTGACAGGCTATGAAGAATATTCCATATTCTAGTGTTATTAGTAGCCTGATGTATGCTCAGGTGTGCATTAGACCATACATGTGCAATTGAACTGCTCGGTAGATATCTGGAAAACCTAGCAATAGACCATTGGAATCTAGTTAAATGATTGTTAAGATACTAAAAGGTAACTAAGGATTATATTTTGACATATAGAAGGGTCAACAATTTAAACCTCATAGGGTAAACAAATTCGGATTCTGCTATGTGTTCGAATAACAGAAAGTTCACATCAGGATATATCTTTATGATAGCAGATGGTGCAGTATCATGAAAAGAGTCAAATAGACATTGGTGACTTCCTCGACTATACATGCTGAGTTTGTGACACGCTATAGGGTTACTACTGATTGAGACAAGTTTATCTTATAAATTGGCTGCATTTTTATAAGTGTTAATGAACTTTTTGAATCCTAATTGATACTTTTTGTGCTTAAATCGGTTCCCTATATTGAGCTCATATGAATTGCAATTTGTTAGTAAAATTGTTGTGAATTGATATTAATTG
>JANITX010000007.1:9345968-9365532 GCA_027564395.1 Erythroxylum ulei
ATAATATATTATTAACAAATCATAATGTTAATACATGAATCACATATGTCCATTGGCCTAGGGCACACTACTAACAGTAGCTTCACAGCTATTTAACTATTCAGTTTTTTATCACTTTATCTTAGTTGTAATAATTGTTGATTACGTAAATTTTATTAATATAGGTTACAGGCGTAAACATAGTTGAAGATGTTACTGTACTTAGTCAATAAAGTAATAATGTGAGTTCCATCTATAAGAATTCATTATATTATTAATAACTAATTCAAATAAATATTGTGAAAGACATGTGTTTCTAGGTTAATAACTCTTCATATAGTAGTAAAAGGAAGTATAGAGATATTGATCTGCAAGCATTTAAGTTGTCATTTGAACTAAAGGGTCTAAAGTTTAAAGAAAAATCTAGCACCACTTGCCAATTATTACAAGCTGAACAACGAGGAGAGCATCCTTGACTCAACCACTAATTGAACAATTTTCACAGTCAAATGCAAATAAAGGAAGCAATGTGACATAGAATCAACCATATTATTGTTGTCAAATGTCCCAGGGCTAACGTTTTTGATGGATGTATTGTTCCCATAACATTATATACATAGATGGATGTATGAATGGACAGATTGATGGATGTTGTTAGTATTTTCTTTTTGATTCGATATGTTATTGACATGTATATATGTCTGCCACTTTTGTATATAAATTTCAACTATCCTAAATATGTTTTTTTTTCACTTTTTTATATGAATTCCAAATTTATATGTAATGTCAATATTGTTCGACTATCAATTTAGGAATTCTAAAATTATTATTATTATTATGAATTACTAAATGTTATAGGTGTTAATAGAAGTTATAGTGCAAATTATAAGAAATGATATAGAATAATTAGAATCAATATGTTATATTATAGGTGTTAATGGAAGTTCTACTGCACAATCATATCATTATATTCATTCATTAGATTCAAGTTTGAAACAAAATATTGCAATTCATATAACATTTTTTTATGATAACACTAACGATAAGCACAACAAATCCTATTACAATATTCACTAAAATAAATGTCAATTTTTTTCTTATGTCAACAAAATAATGTCCTGCTTCGTAAGATTTATTTGCTCCTCAATTTCCATAGTTATAGCTATAGTTGTTTAGGCCTCCTTATTCAACATACGTACTTCTTTCTTTAATTTGTAAATCACTTCAACGACCCTCTTAGTAACTTTCTCATCATACCACTTGAAAAAAATCACATCTTTCAACCTAAAATAAAATTAATTAATAAGACAAACATTGTACATATATATCAGCATTTTTACCTTCTTAAAAAAAATTAGATATTTTGGGCATTTATAAAATTTCATTCTCGGTTATAAACTCTATAAATTCTCAATGGGCCTTTTAAACCACAATAAATAACCACATTAACATCATTTGAATTTAATATTGTATTCATAAAAGATAATGAGTCCATAGATTTAGGAGATCAATATCAAACTTCAGAGGGACTTAGTCTAGCAATGCACAAATTCATGCATGAACTAATAAAGGAAAAAAAATAAATCCTAGTCTTCTATGACAATTGCATTTATATATGTAACATAAAATTATATAACACAAAATTTCCTCAAGTGTACATCCTAATAAATCAAGCTCCTAATCATGTTATTTAGATCAAATTTCTAACCCACAATAATACCAACAATTCCATCATTATAACAGTTTCCACAAAATCTTTGATTAACTAAATACAATAGATGGAACCCAAAGCCAAAGAAATACGACAATGAACAGTTTAAAGGCAGTTGAAGAGTCATAAAAGTCTCCTAAAAGGAATAGGTGGTTGTATGGCAAGGTTTCAACCAATTCTTTTCCTAGAATTTCAAGTTTTAATGAAAACAATAACTTACAACATAACTACAGAAACCTCATGTAAAAGTACCATTTCTATTATATATTACTTCCATATGCTCTAATGTAAAATTATTAGAGCCTTTGGTAATTTTTGTTCTCATTGCTTATGTTCTTAACCTAAAGCCTCATCATGTAAAGAAACTTGCTTTATTTTTTTTCAATTTATTGGTTGTTATCTGTGTTGAAAATAGAAAGGCCATTAACACCAAATTACGGCCACTTTGTGCTAACGCAAAAATAATGCTACAAAGATGATATATGAGGAGTTGAAACAATTGATAGACTATAAATCAATTCTTCAGTTACAAACTTTTCGTCTCTTGTAGCTTTTAGAGTAAAAATTTTACATAAATTAAGCATCCAAAGACAACTAGTCCCTTTATAAATTGATAATTCCAGTTTAAAGATGAAACAGAAGAATTGTCATATAGACCAAACACCATTTGCATTTCGAGACTGAGATTTGAATAATATTGAAGCGTACTAAGTGTTGAAAACAACACCAAATTGTGAAATATAAATTGATGAACAATTCCTAAGTGAAAAGGAGGAGACGAAATCAAAAAAAGAATTAGGAATAAGTATCACAAAAATACAGTGTGGAGAGATACCAGAGGTATCGGTGCGAGAAAGAAAACACAGTACAACCAAGATAAGTTAGAAACCAAGAGAAAAACCAAGTTTGTGAGAAGATAGAACTAGAGAACTTATAAATAAGATAGAAGACGTCTGAGAGATAGAAGCCAAGGAGAAGCAAATGCAGAAGAAAAACTCGAGGGAGTAGGCGAGCATCATCTTCTAAATTGTGGATTTTGTCAATTTAGGATTTGTGTTGGACAATTAGGTATTTTAATAATTTAGTTAACCTAATTAAGGATTAATATCAATTATTATAATCATATTATTTTTTATTTTTGATAGTGGGTTCCACTTAAACACGTGACAGTAAAGGCCACTATCTAATTGTAAAAAACAATAAACAATTTTATATCAATATTAATGTGACATTTGACTGACAAACAATTAATCTTAGCAAAATTTCAATTCATTAAGGATCTTTTTGGGACATTTTGTAAATGTTAGGGCTCAAATTGAACACTTTGAAATGTTATGGTTCATAATGTAATATGCTACAAACAGCAAGGATCAAAATGCACATTTTGCTATTCTTTAAATGAGTTAATGGTATCTCTTAATCCAACTTTCAAGGAGGTAAGTAAGTGATCCTTATTTTTTCTAAGTATAGCCAATTCATTTTTAGGTAGATCAAATAATTTCTTAATTATACATTATAAATAAATTATTGGGTAAATAATATAGATCTCCTTTAAGAAATTTTAGAAAAGCCTTTTGAAATTTAAAATTATAAAAATTCTTTTATTTTTCAGATTTTCTAAAAATCTCTCTCTCGTATACTTCAATTGAAAAATAATGATGAAACATATATATGAACTAATCAAATATCACTAACATGATAACTTAATCCAGATCTTAAACTCGATTAATTATAATAAATTATTATTTTGATTTGAATTTAGTTAACTCGATTTGAGTTTGAGAGTTAAGTTGAATCATCACGTAAGTAGCATTTGATTAGTCTATTTATGATATTCATATTGAATATATTTCATCATTAATTTTATTCAAAATCTAAGAAAAGGGTTTTATGAAAAATTCAAAACTATAAGTAATTAAAAAATAAAAAATAAAGATTTTTTAAAAGTTTTCAAACCACAAAATAGCTCCATATATTTTATCCTAAATTATTTTATAAAATAATAATTCAAAATTAAATGATAGTATGTTTTATAGTTGGTCCAATAACTAGAATGAAGCCTCTCGAAATGTCTTTTGCTTTTAGAGGCTGATGATTCGAGTTATAGTTTTCAATTTACCTAAGATTTTACTGTAGTTAATCAAATGGATTTGCATTAAGTCTGTTAGTATTAATTATATTGAACTTGTCCCTTGATATTGAGCTTACTAATATTAATTTTATTACATTTATGGATTATGAATTGCTATTTCATTAAATATTATTTGCAAGATATTACATATATATGATAATTTACTTAATAATACTTGAAACAAGTTAATTAATTGACAAACTCCATTCAACTAATTGATAATAAATTTTAATATAATATACTTACCATTTGAAAACTCGAACCCTAAACATCAATGTTAGAGGCAAGCACGAAATTTCTCCTACCAATTAAATCTATTGAAGGGCAATTTGGTAAATTTAAACTAAAACCTATATTATTTAATTTTTGTAATGATTACCTAAAATATAAATAATTTTTTGGATCATTTATTAAAAATAATAAATTTATAAAGTTGATTTGAAATAAAAATATAACCTCTTACAATAATACATATAAATATTAATCGTAATTCATAAACAAAATTAAATTAAATGACTATAAAAATTTATAATTTGAATAAGGTTTAAATAGTACATAGATAAATATTAATTAATTTAAAATAAGTATTAAACGATATTTATAAATTATTTACAAGTATTAACTCCAGTTAATTTTTATTTTTTTTTATAGAATTCAAACTTTATCTTTAATTTTCGGATTTAACTCTTCAAATAAAAAGGCAGACAAATTTGTAATAGGTTTAGTTTGAATGCTACCCCTGTAAAAACGACCTTAGACCTAAATATGGGATAATGGATGCAACGTTGCAAGTAGTGGAGTAGAATAGAGGGTTACATGATAAAATCTTGCAATGAATGAGTTGAAATTGGGAGGACAGAGACCATATGAAGCGTGCTTGATCAATAAAGCAAACACTAACCGTGGATGGATTAGACTGGAAATCGAATCTGAGGAGTAAAATGGGGCCGCTCATTATACCTCCAAAGTCTGACGACCCATATGTACGTGTTTTTGGCAGCGTAAACATGGGGAGTTGTACCCGGAACCAATATGGCCCTTTCTTCTTTACGTATGATTTTGTTGTATTTGCTGCAAACATCAAGACTTTTCACAGCTCCAAAGGTCCCGTTTCTGCAGCCCCATTTGGTCGATGTGCTGCGGACCAAAGCCATAGATTTGATTCTCCGACTTTCCTTTGTATAGATTGAATTCCATTTAAATTGTAGAACTCGTGTTGCTGCATACTAAAATGTACCATAAGACTGTTCAACATTATACTACAATTTAATATTTGGTCAAAGGTTGCTTGCTCAACATAATAGTTGTTTTTCTTAGAAAAATATTAATTAATTAAAAAAATACCTTCTTAAAAAAATTATAATTATTGAAACTTAATTATAAAAATTTACCTTCTTAAATTTATAATTATTGAAACTTAATTATAATAAATGCTATTTTTAGATTGCGTGGAATTTATTATAAATAAAACAAGACAATCAGTTAGGTAATTTTTTCAAATAATAGTAATTGGAAAACAAATGTTTTATATATGTTTTGAATTTATTAATATAGTGTTTAGTTTGCTATTTATTAATAAATAGAGTAATGACTGTAAATTGAATTTAACTGGTATTTAATCATTTATTGTCAATTATTGATATTGAAAAACTAAGAAAATATTACTTAAAGTATGTGATATAATATCTGTCTACCAAATTTTTTAGAAATTAAAATTTATCAAAATATTTTAATTATTAATTGTCTAAATGTTCTAACTTTACATTTTACTATACCAAATATATTTTATTATAAGCGATAAATGTAAAATACCTCAACTTCATATGCTGTTCAAGTGTTTACTCATTGTATTTTAGACAATATTAGTGCGGTAGTTATATATGAAGACATGAAAATAAAATTCATGTAGTGGACTCCTTGAAATGTGCTGCGAGGCTACTCATTGGACCGACTGGCCTAGCCCCACCAACTAATCTTAAGTCACTGCCGCATGCATGGGACCAAGAAATTAAAGAATTGAGCTGGTGAGCTTCCAAGTTTCCAACTACAAATTTTAACCTTTTCATTCTGAATCAGAGAAGAAAGATGATCCACACACTCGTTACCTTATGATACATAGTAGCTGTAGATCATAGTTGCCAACAACAAGTGTTAAACAAAGAGAGAAGCGGGCTATCGCTATCCGTGGATGTCAGTTTGGAAGAAACCTACCGATTAATCTGCGCAAGCAATAGTGACACTTAATTGTCATGTTAGGTTCATTCAATTGATTTTTCTGTACATTGCTTGCATTATTGTCACGTATAAAAGATGTGAAAGTTGAAGGGTTTATCAATGTCATGACAGGTTTATATGTTCTGGGAACAATAATTTGGCACCAGTTGAGTACTGTTAATTCAACTTCTTATCCATTTAGACACAGCTTTACATTCTTGTCAAAATAATGTTGAATTTTAGATCTTCAGGATCCATACTCTCGTACTTGGAAGATATAGCAAGATCTGCTCGGATTCCATTTTTATATTTTACGTGATATGCTGGGTTATGACATGCAGAGTTTGGAGACTTCTGGTGGAATTTGTGGACATGAAGTACGGTAATTCATCCAAAAGGTTGTTTTCATTATACAATAACTGGGATGACCAAATTAATGTGACAAAGACTTGCTTAAGATAGAATGGAGTTTTCTTTTGCAAAAGAAGGTTTGACTATTATTTCATGTTGATAAGGACCCTGCAGTACTTGTTTGCATTAGCCATGGACGAGAAGGAAGTGTAGAATTGTTTATTTATTCTTTTTAATCATTCGAAACAAATGGGGAGGAAGTTTTGGTGTTCTTGGAAGAGTTTAGATTTGTGAGAGAAGACAGTGGTGTTTCCATGGCCACACTGCAGCAACTGGCAAAGATTTGACCTTTCCATTGTTGGGGACCATGTTCACAAACCTCCAGCAGCTGATGAGAGGCCCATAACTCTAGCCGTTTCAAATCTATTTGATGAGTGCAAGCTACATGGGGAGGGCTATTGGGGTCGGATAGTTAGGTCTAAAACCATCAACTACCCCTTGTCTAACCAATGGCAATTAATGGTTTTAAGAACTCGGTGGTCTTGAATGGAAGAAAAGTACATGAAATTTCACAGAAGATGAGAAGTGGTGAAAGAGAAGGTCAAATGGAAAGTGGGTTGATGGATTTTAGCTTCTTCCTAACAGAACTCCAGCTACATATCCTTCACGTCACTCCAGCTACATATTCTCCACTGACGTAAAGAATTATTGAGCTTCTTTTTCCTTCCCTCAATTATATAGAGGAAATAGTTGAAAACATAAACCAAAATGGAAAAACCAGAAATCACATTAAACCAATTCTCTGTGTTCTTACACGAATTACGGATCCTGTGGACTGGCAAAGGGCCACAAGCTAACAAAGAGCATGTGCAACATTAGCGTGTACATGAGTGTCTGGGACCATTTATGATTCAGAAGAGGATCCTAAATTGGCCCCCATGATTGATCTTTACAATAAATCACACTTCATGGTCATTTTTAGATCATATCAGCCGTCAGCTTCTGGCCTCAAAGTTAAAAGGGTCACTGCAGATTTTTGGTCGCTTCTTCCTATGCTAATTGCACGTCAAAACAGATTCATTTATGGTTAGTGTGATGGTAGTTAGAGCTCGGTATGCAACAAATCATCTGTACCTGACAACCAGCTTAAGCATGTGTTGGTGTTTCAGTTCAGGTTAAGTGCATTCTGAAGAAAATGTCCAGGCAGCTTTCACAAAATAAGGGTCTGCAATGGGACAATTGCCGCTAATTACAGGACAGTTTGCGAATCCAAAGATATGCATATGTTGCCTGAAATTGTACAATCTCTGGGGTTGGCATTATTCAAACGCTAGAGCTGAAGCTATTCCCGCAATAAAAAGATCACAAACATTATTGAAAGGGCCCCATAAACAGCTATCTTGGATGTACGAGGGTAGCTTTTCTACCTTAAAATGGGAAAGCTCTTTTGTCACTAACCGAGATTCTATATTTTTATTTAGTTTAACTATATATACGTGGCTCAATGCTGGTGAGCTTTCATGCGATAGCTCCAATTTAACACAAAGTCATCATTGAGTCAGTGATGTGTTGTACAGATTTTACGTGCAAGCTAACCATTGGAAAATGGTTAGAACAAAGTACTTACAAAACTAAGAATAATATAAAGCCAAGCCAAGTGGGAATCATAGTTCAGGCACACGAGTCTTGCAAGTCTTAGACGCCGACTAAGACCGCTGTCTTAAATTAATAGAAGTGAACAACAGAAGGGTCAACAGAGACTTTGGTGATAAGAGTGATTATTAAAGCAAACGAGCGTACGTGGGGACGATAAATTTATAGCTTTTGTTCTGTGCACTCATCGAATGGACAGGTATCAATAATTCTGTCAAACTGGATAAAGAATCACTATCAATCGTTGAAGGCATGGCCTTATACTTCTTTTCCCATGAAAATTCAGGAAAGATAAATGGAGATAGGACAGCAAGAAACTGCTAACATAAAACTATTGAGATCACTGTATGCACAGTTATAGCCAAATGCAAGTTTCACTGTCTACTACTATCTGATTTTGATATGGCAGAGACTTGAACGAATTTGTCTGTGTCAAGTGTATGTTTCAGATGTGAGTGTGCTATTATTATCCACCAATATCTGGCTTCATATAGGAATTCAAAGTAATGTGAAAGTGAAATAAGCTTCACAATTAATGGAAAGGAAATATACAAGAGACTGTTTTTGGCCAACATAATGTGCTTCACCTTATGTTAGCTAACGACTCAGGACCCTAATTATTATAAATTGTAAGCACAAGAATAGATATTACATGCAAGGGACTGCACAGAATGTTTTGTATAATTAGCCCTTCAGGTTTTTAATTTCATTAGACAGGTCTAAACTCCCATGGCCTTTTTGCTTGTCATAATATAAGAACATGCGAAAGTTTCCATTCCCCATGATCTGTCACGGATTTACTACCAAGTTCAACATCCTTTCCATATCCTATAAGCTATGAGGCATATATTAATTACTGTTCCACTGTCTCTACGTTAATTGCAGTACTTTAAGAACTCCTAGGTTTGCCAAGAAGGAAAAGATAATATTTAAAAGAAAAAAAGTGAAGAAAGCTAGCCCCTCGAAGCAAAGTTTCTTGTGGGTGACTAGTGCTGTAACCCGAGTGTTATTACCACAAGTGCATATATAAATCCCTTATCATGAAATTTTAACGACTGCTGTTGTTTCCCTTCTGTCACTCTCGCATACGTACACACTCAAAGCCAACTGGCGACTTGATTGATTCACAAACAGGTAAAATAAGAGAGGAGAAAGGATAGGGCTAAGGACAAAACTACTCTAGGATTTGAATTTGATACATTTGGTTTTTTCTTAGCTCTCTTGCTCCATCTGTTCTACTTATATTGAGAGAAAACAACATCGAGTGACACTGAGAGCAACTCATTAATTCTCTCTTTCTATTTCCTATTGCTGTTAGTAACAAGGAGCCTATATAAGTCATCCCGTTTGGAGTTTGTCCTTGACAGAGAGGATTCAGAATGGATCTGTCAACTTCTCAATGCAGCAGTAGTGGATGTGAGTCTGGTTGGACATCATATTTGGATCAATCTTCTATTTCCAAAAACCAGTTTCAGGGAATTGGTGGATATAATGGCGGTAGAGATCATGCAAAGTTGGAGGACGAAGAAGAGGACTTGTCAATGGTTTCAGATGCCTCCTCTGGTCCGCCTCATTATTGTGAAGATGATGAATACTGCTTCCACAAGTCGACAAAGCAAAGAAAGAACAAAAAGCTGAACAAAGATCATGTGAGAAGTCACCAGCAACAGTGCCTGGATGACACTGCTAGTTCTCCTGTATTGAATAAGGCAAGTTTCAGGATAATTAATTAGTATGGTCTTCCTGTTCATGTCTATAAATGTTGCATACATATGCGCAACTGTGAGAGAAGTGTCTACGTTCTTAATGTTGTTATACAGAAAGTGACCAAGAATGAAGAGCATAGCCTGGAATATTCGCAGGGTTTCTCTGCAACACATTGCAAGGTATTCCTCCAGGAAATTTCCAGTTTCTGAATGCTATTAGATGTTGCAATCAACAATGTCCGACGTCATTTCATTTTGTTCTCAGGGAAAATCTCCATTTAAAAAACAATTTGGATTCTTTCAATCCTCTAAATCCGCTTCCAAAGAACCAGGTTAGATATTGTGATGGAAATTTATGAACCTGGAGCACATTGTAACAAGAGTTTCATGGGATTAATTCAGATTTTGGAGAATATGTGACAGGTAATTTTCAAGGAAGAAATTGGAAGTGACAGAGAGCAATGATTAGCAGCATCTTTTGCCATCTCTGCTACCGCCAGTTGGTCTGGAGAGACGGAACCAATGTGTAAAGGGAAAAAGGCAGCATATCTTAAATGGATTTCATTCCTTATTCTTCTTTTCGTTTCTGTTGTGCATGTTTTTCTATGCCTTCCTGTCAATGCAGAGGGAAACAACCTGAAAAACAAATATAATTAATTATTTTCTCTGTATTTAACGCCTACCGTTTTTCCTTCTTTTGGGACAAGTAGACATCAAATAAGGAAAGTACTAGGCCTGCTGTTCAAACTCTGTCTCTGCATCATTCCTGCAGGGTCCAACTAATCACTTTAGTGCGTATTAGTGACTGAAGATCTTGTGAACATTTTCAACCATCTCCTACTAGAATCACAATCACAAACACTCCTTTCATTTTACAAGGCGAGAAAGGAATGCGATCAGCATGAGTAAAAGGGTGAATAGAATAGGAGAGGAAGAGAGGAAACAAGAAGCTTGGTGCAGAGAAAGACATCGTCCATCCAAGAGCAGGGTTTACCGTTGTTAACCATTGATGAACAACAATTTGTACCTAACTCAACTACACACACACACGCACACATGCGCCGAGCGATCCAAATGACTAGTAAGCACACACCAGTGACCTACCTTTTTCCACTTATTTGCCAGCCTAGCTTCAGAAGTAGGTAGGCTTGGTAAATTGGGTACATTTTTCTAGAGTCGAGCCAGACAAAAACAGAAGGTAAGCCTCATATCGCATCAAGAAGCCACCAAAAAGATGCACCCCACCTTTCATCATATCTACTACTTTGCTTGTAATGTGATCCATGGTGGTTTTAATTGATTTACTTTTTTGTTTTTTTGGAGGGTTACTTGAAAATCATCTTTTGGAGGGTTTCCCATTCTGAGATTGAGCACCCATAATTTGGAAAAAGAACTCAGATAAAACCCTCCATCTCTGTCCTGTCAATCATCTTCTTTTGTAGTGCTACTTCATGGAAATGACTTGACAGCACAAGGACATAGTTGCCAACTATTAGATGATAACTTGATCAGGCAATTTTACCTTAAACTAGTATACAATTATTGGGGAGGAGACAGAAACTAGAGCAAATCAATAGGCCGCTACTAGGTAGTTGCCTAGGTTCCTGCTACAAAGGGATCTTAGATAACGCACGAATTCATTGAATCTCGGACTATAGGGTCTTAGAAAGTGCCTGTCAATCGACAACAACCTTCTCGCCTTTTGCTTTTGCTTTCATACAGTTCCATTTTTCGTAATGCAAAAGGCAACATTATTCAGCCAAGTAAATGATCAAACGCCTTAATCTTCCATTTTACAGAACCACGAAACAATATAAAATCATTGATGGGCTGATCAACATAAGGACAAGAGGGGCAGAAACCTACAGCCTAAGTTACGGTGTCTTCCCTCGAGCCACAGAGATACACATACCTAGGCCATATGCTCATATTGATGTATCCTCCAGCTCTCGTCGTCCCCTGAAAAACGATAATGAAAAGGACTACATAGACAGTCTTCCGCTAGAAAATTACCTTAAGGCAATGAGCATATATCATCATAAATATTTCCAAGTTCATTCTAACAGGAATTCTTTCGAAAAGAGACTGTTCTGTTCTATTATTCTATGTGGAAGGGTCTTCACTTCAGACGTAATGTAAATCATCTTATATAACAAGTCTGAAATTAACTACTTGGTTTGGAAATTGGCTATATGTACATACATATCAAGACATGTATTAGAACAAATATGAAAAGGAACATATTTAAAAAATGGCTACTTTTACTGATCAACAAATCATTTGAGCATTACAATACATGGATCCCAACACCCAATGCCTCCAAAGCCATCCACCACATAATTTGAAAACAAAATTGTGATCCAAAGCTACTGGATTGATTGCCTTGCTTGTATTCTCCACTGAAGTATGGAAAAACTTCGATATCGTGCTTACGTCCCAAATATATGTCTGTGAACAGGGGGAGCCTCGAATGTTTTAACCACATCCATCCAAGGCTTGTCCATGATCAAGATAGAGTTTTCAGATAGATGTCCAATAAATAAAACTGGATCTCTGAAAGCAACAAACTCAAAATTCCTTTTATGCTTAGCCTCTATTTGACAGTCTTTTAACCTACGCTTCAGTCTCCCATTAACAGAATTACATTGTAACTTCTTGACTGGACTATGTAACATGTCTCCATCTTCCTCTCTATCTACTGGCATCCCGAAGTCGATCAAGCACATTGCCCTGTATCATGTGGAAATTGGTCCATTGATGAAATAAATACCAAAGAATGCTATGAATTCATCTGCTATAACTCAGGATAAAACCTAACTACAAATACCAGGATCCCTTTTATTTTTGAATCACATTTTACAGCCTCTCAACAATAGTGAAGATCACTTCTTTTTCTGTCACAAGTAATTGTGCAACATAGACTCTCTCTCTCTCTCTCTCTAGACGAGAGGTGAGACAGCAAACTCAATCTGTAATTAAAGAGGTCCTTTGCTTCCATTTCCATTGAAAGTTGTTAATTCTTGTCCATCTACAATAAAGAATTAAAAAACTGTAAGTATTACCTGGCACTATAAATAATGACAGATGATGAACTTGTTGAAGGCTGGAAAGAGAGCCCAATGACTTCTCCAGGAAATTCTTGATATCTTCTCGGCAGAACAAATGTATGCTGCATTGACCATTCCCCAAGCTGTTTTGCTTCTATGTCAAATGCGTAGACCTGGTTTGAAGAGGTTGTCACAACAAGAACATTATTATTTTGAGGGGGAAAACCACCAGCTGTTACTGATGCCCCATCCAATCTTGCTATGAACCAGTGTTGTCTGTTTCAGGGGAAAAAAAATCATTAAGAACACAAAAACAGAAACATCTGTATATTCAAAACTCCACATTAAAATAAAAGCATTGTCATAGGTTCCAAGTACACTCAACCATAGATAACTGACTGGAGCATATTAAATTGTTCATGAAACTAGCTGCAATAATTGAAATGTAACCACTTAACAAGAAAGCAACTGGTTTGCTCAATAATTAGGCACACAGGAGAGATAAATCAAAGTCATACTCCTCTAAACATAAACATCATGATCTGTTTTCCAATAGAATAAGTCATCCGTACAAGCTCTACTGCCTTACTGAGTTTTTAATATCATTTATTTATATTCCTCATTCCCTTTTGACATCTCCAGGACCCTCTTGTCTGGTAATGCATATGAATTTCTTCAAAACCCAACCACATAAACTCTCCAGTTCTAGCACATTCATTTGTGATGAAAAGCAGACATCAGAACCAAGCAACATGAAACAAAATAACAAACCAATGATAACAACAACAAAGTTATTAGAAGTCATGCGCCATATGAATCTACAAAGGTTTTATTTCAGACCTTTGCGTTTCCAGGTTAAAAATATATACATCTCCAAAGCAGTTAATGGCAGCTAACCACTGTCCATCACAACTGGTAAGCATTTTTGTTATGGGAGGCTCAATAGACGATAATCCTTCATCATTCTCCTCATGACAAGGGGTGAAGGTTTGTACAAGCTCTGAGCTTCGCACATCCACAACCTGTAGCAGTACAAGTGTAAATAACAGGAAGCAGGGTCAGTAAATGGTTCCCTCATTCTTGAGCATCTCAAACAGGTAAGTTAATAAAAACCAAAAAGAAAAAGTTTAAAAGGGAAGGAAAGGAATTACATATATTTTTCTATCATGCCCAGCTACCATCAACCGTGAAGAATCAGAACTAAATGCCATGGAATGAGCAAATGGTAGTTCATTTGGAAGTTTCCTTTTATTAACAGTCCATGCACCTTTACCGGCATCATTTTTCTTTAGTTCAAAAAGGTTGGGCTTAAGATGGTCTGAATAAGCAAATAATGTTCCAGCATTAGAAATGGTGCTACAAATGATCTTTCTCGATGCTTTAGCCTTGATTCGAGCCACCAAATCTGTAGATGCATGTCCCTTAGATAAGCCAGAACCCATAACTGGCAGAGCTCCACCTTTGATGTGAACACAAAGAATATCCAAGGAAGAAGATGCTTGCACTAGAAGCAAAGAATTCTGCTCAAATACAGTACTCAGAACCAACTGGATGGGAACTCTCTGAGGAGCAGGGCATATGTCGTGCGGTGAGAATCTTGTAAACTCCTTGGCAGAATAGGCAAAGAGCTTTGTATCATCACCAGCAGAGATGAGCATTGGAACACCCAAATGAGCCCACTTATGGTAACTAAACTCTACTGGTCTCTTCTTTGTACGTACCTTTTTCAATTTTTCATCAGGCAAAGGATCTGCTAATTAGAAGTATAGTTTCAAATTGTAAGAAAAGCCAAAAGCATCAAGACACAACCAAATAGCGAGGTACACACGATATGATAAAAGATAATTGCACAAACAAAGACATTAAACAAACCTTCACGACTGATTGGTACAGCTACTGTCAAAGCCCTAACATCATGTGTGTGAGCTCGTACATATCCAACATACACCCATTTCTTGGTCATATTAGAAGTTGAAACATCATCACCAGATCCGATTGCCTCATGAGAAAGCTTATAAAGAATAACCTATAGAATGAAACAATTTGAAATTAATGTTTCCAGATACCAAAGTTCACAATGACCAGAATCAAGGATAATCTATATCTATGTTGACATGTTCAAGAATGACTTCTTCCAAAGCAACTGAAATACTGGATCACAGTTCTCCCAACTCTTAGCTTCAAAGTTAATGGCTATACCTGGCCATCAGATCCTGCAGAGAACACTCTATTATGACCTGGAGCAGCTGCCAATGCATTCACATCGCCTTTGTGAGACGAATGAGATTGCAAAAGTGTCCCAAATTGAGAGTCCCAAAACTGAACACTACCGTTACTGTCAGCACTAACAAGTGTACCGCATCTGAAGTTGACAATAATTGCTTAGTGGCAGAACTATGATAGAAGGTGAACAAACATACCACATAAGACAGATAACAGTGATTCAATTCCTACCTCAATGCAAGTAAAGACCACACACAAATGTCAGCCCCAAAACCCAGACCACCAAGCCCTACCGTGATCCTGTATATCTCATGACCTATTTTAGCATCCCAACACCTTATAAACCTGCAAGGAGTCTGCCATGCATAAGATAGGATAAACTTAAAAGTTTAATGACAGAAAAATGCCCTACAGTGCAAGTATAAAAAGCTTCCGCAAGATTGATTGTTCACCTAATTATACAATATTCGCATTAAAAATTAAGTAAACAAATTAGCTTAATTAACACAGAAGATGGCCAGCCGACTCACCCATCACTACTCCCTGAGTATATTCTATTTGCACCAGAACTCCACGTCACACTTAGAACGCGGCCTGAATTTCGAAACATTATCAACACACCTTCCGCAAAAGCTAGAGCAATAATAGGAGATAGCATACTTAGAAGTTCAGATGTCTCACCACTGACCCTAGGCAATGTTCTATAGTATACGAATTCATCTGAATCAGGAATTCTGTAAAGCCGAACACAGCCATCGTCACAAGCAATTGCAACACATGGATCTTCAACGTCTAACAATTCATTGATGTTATCAGAATCACACTCATCTTCACTATCACTAGATTCGTGATCGCTTCCATCATCTATATGTTTTACATATCCATTTCCAAGATGCTGGGACTCTGTATGAATCATCAGATTATTAGAGGGTGCTACAGCCATCTGCCAGATTGAGACCCCGATAGACTCTAGCACACTCTGCATAAGCGAATAAGATGACATTGATAATTCAATACATTATCAAACAGCAAAATATATGATTAAAGAGAACAAAGCAGTTTGCAACTAGAAAGACCATCCATTCCCTAACTTCAAAATGCACAAATCCACTCCCGACTGTATTTTCTTAATCATTCACCTAAACTTCATTCTAAAGCTACTATCTTGAAAATGATTGTCAATAGAAAAACTAAAATTCTTAATACAAGTGATTCTGACGATTTTCGTCCAAAGAAAACTAAATGCAAGCGACTATGATCTTAAAAGGTTCCACCTTCTGTTTCAAGTGAAAAAGATCCCATTCCAAAACCGAACCGTCGATACTAGACGAGAACAACCTCCCACAAGGCAAACGTCTAGAGCCAGCGTTGCACCATACAAGAGACGAAACTCTCGAATTAGCGTCTCCCTGTATAGTCTACAAGTGAAATCAATCAAAAACCGCAGCTGATTAATGGAACTAAACTCACTCAACAACACAAGTAACATGAACTTAAATACACAGGACAAGTATTAAGCACCAGCTGGCAGTGCCAACCGACGGCGCCGGGAGAAACAAGCCAAATCTCAAGCGAGCCGTCCTCACGAGCGGCGGCGACCTGAGAGTCGTCGGCGCTGGTGGCTAGGGCTACAACGGCAGACGGCCTCCAGTCGACTGAGCTGTTCCGGTAAGCAGCTCCGAGCATATCGACCGGCTAAACCTCGAAGTCGTTCTGTTAGGGTTTATGCTTATAAAAGAGTAAACGATGCGTCAGGGGCAAAGCGAGAGAGAGCATAACAGAGAAGGCGAGTAGGCGTTGTTAGGTTTTTGAGGTTTTAGCGCCTACGTTCATTTATGATCAAGTGGGTATTTGAACCGGATCCGTATTGGGGATTGACTGGCATCTTTTTTGTCTTTTTCTTAACCCAACAATGGTGTTACGACGTGTCGTTTCTCTAAGCTCTGAGGTTGCGCCTGACGTGGCGACCATAGGCAAACGCAAATCAAATTGTAATTATATGTGTAAAAGGCCCCGGAAACGACTCGTCGTCAATAGGAAAAGAAAAGACCTTAGACCTTTTAATAGAAAAAGCGAAACTATTTATTTTTGAATTATTTATATTTTCAAATTATTCCTCTTTGAGAGAGTTGGGGAGGCCCAGAATTCCAGATTAGTCTTTCGAATATGAAATCTGCTTAGAGTTGACACTGTGCGACCGTCATAACTCTAGCCCAATTGAAAATTCGAAAAACTTCATTAAGAAAAAGCCCAAACCCTAGGGTCCATGAATGAAACGTTGGTTAATAGCTAAACAGAACGCCCATAGATCTAAAACAAACGAGGCATGCGTGAACACGGCTTAGTTCACTTGAACCGTGCAGTTAAAAGAAGCTCGAGAAACGAGTACAAGACTGGAATTACCGGAATCACGGTCATAGCCTCACCGATTTGATTTGATTTGATTTGATTTCTTAAGTCTCTCGATGGAGGACGCATACGCCAGATCCGTCGTGGAGGTAATTACGCTTGCTTCACAAGATTTCAGCGTCGTTTGTCCTTGATTGTGAGGTGGTTGAAGAAAGGGCATGCTTCTCTTGTCTTATTTGGCCAGGTGTTGGATTACTTCGCGGTGGACCCGGCGAGAGGTCTGAGCGACTCTCAGGTATTGGGAGTTGAAGCTGAACTGAACTTATTACATTTTCTGAATTCGTTCTCACTGAGTTGAACGTCATTGTTGTTTAATATGAATTGGATAATTGAATTAATGAATTTTTGTTTTGCAGGTGGCGCTACATGCAAATATGTACGGTAAAAACGGTACGTCTTGTCCGTCAGTTCAAAACTATGAATATTGCATGCTTGAGCCTCGCACTTACATTGTTTTCGTCGACAAATTGTTGCAATGAAAAGAAATCTAGTATGAAAAACTACTAGATTTGATTGGAATGCACTTGTCAGTTTTTATTTGATTTAACGATTTTTTCTTATTTGACGTTTCTTTTTGGTTGGCTTGCTCCGGTCATCGGTTGCAGTGCTGCTTGAAGAAAAAAGTAAGTAAATATATCTTCCTCCGTCATGTATAGCTTCTTTTCCAATAGATGGTGCGAATTTTCTCTCTTATACTCGATCATTGCAGGGACTCCCTTTTGGAAACTGGTTCTCAAGCAGTTTGACGATTTGCTTGTTAAGATATTGATTGCTGCTGCCCTAGTTTCTTTCATTTTGGCTTTGATTAATGGAGAGACTGGCTTAACAGCTTTTCTAGAGCCATTTGTAAGCTTTAATTCCCCTCTAATTAGCTGACCTGATTTCTATCGTATTTGCAATTTTATTAAGTTCTCTGTGGGCAGATATATATACACGTGCCTCAACGAGTGAGATGAATAGTTAAGAACTCCTGTCTTCATGTGGAATTTCGCTGATAGGTTTTTGTTATATGTATTTGTGTTTAGATGTGGTTAATTGTCTTAAGCATTCAAAACTTTCATTCACTTGATCAACTTATAATTGATCTTCTCAAATGCCTACAAGTTAACTTTTTGAATCTTATGCTGTTCGGTTTCTATTGCTTTTTGCTCAGCCATCACATTCCTCCAAATTTCTTTATAATGTAGATATAGCTTGTGTTGGGTTTGGGTCACTTCTAAGTGGAGCCCAAAGTCCAAGTATAAAAGGGTGTTTGTAACCCTAAATAGTTTAAGAAAAATTGGACAGGTTCAGCTATAAGGAAAAAGAGAGGGAAAAAAGAAGAGAGGCTTAGGTGGGAATTTTCGTTATTCTTCCCAACATTGCACAGTCTTCTTTTAACCTTCGATCTCATGGTAATTTCTCATCGGATTGGCCTGAAATTTTAACCAGAGATTCCTCTCTCGCTGTTCTTCATTCTGAACGATGGAGATTGGATTTGGAGGTCTCCAAGGTGTCCTGATCTTCAGTCGAAGTTGTTGTCAGATTCTAAGGGTGCTATTGTTCTCAACTCTTTGATTCTTTCATCTTGTTGATAACTGTTGTTGTCTCTTGAGTTGAGTGGTAACTCTAGTTATATCTAGAGATGAAAAACTCTTTGTAACTTGATTGGTGATAGTGGAGTTTTTCTTCACTGGACTAGGTCCCGTGATTTTTCTTTTCTCACATTAAGAGAGGTTTTCTACATAAAAATTGCCTGTATGCTTTATTTCTTGCTGTTTAGTTTCTTGCACTTGTGAGTTTGTTGGCTGTTGTTTTTCCTTTTGGTGTTTGTTCATACAGGGAAAGGCTTATTGGTTCTGGTTACTTTGTTTCCGCTGTGTAACCGACTCCTTCTTTCCTAATAAGTACTACTTGTTAGTGCGAATGCACTTCAGCTTCTTTCTAATCTCTCTCTCAACAGAAGCTTGAAACTACTTAAAGACACCAACACTTGGTCTTTAGTCTTCAAGACCTAGACCCATAATTTCCTGGAACAGTCATCAATGAAGGAAACAAAATACAATGCCCCCTCAAAGCCCTTATCTTCATAGGACCACACAAATCTGAATGCACCAACTCAAGCAACTCAGTCTTTCTTGAAGGAGGATTAGTCTTAAAA
>JANITX010000007.1:9365632-9382836 GCA_027564395.1 Erythroxylum ulei
CCCATTGCTGACAACTGATTCATAATTCCCTGGAAGTTATTCAAGTGATCTGTCATAGGAGTCCCATCACTATACTTTAACTCTAACATCTGCTTTATTAAGAACATCTTGTTGTTCCCAGTCATTCGAGCATACAGCTTCTCAAGTTGCTCTCACAAGGTCCGAACATATGTCTCACCAGAAATATGATTCAACACATTGTCGTCAACCCACTGTCTGATAAAACCACACACCTATCTATGCATCAGATTCTATTCTTCATTTGATTTATCATTAGGCTTTTCAGTGGCAAATATTGGTAAGTGAAAATGCTTCACATAAAGCAGATCCTCCATCTTGCCCTTCCAAAGAGCATAATTGGTGCCATTCAAAATAACCATCCTACTAGTGTTGACAACTTCCACTATTCACGACAACTACAAATATCCCGAACCAAAAGCTCTGATATCACTTGATAGGAAAGAAGGAGTCGGTCACGCAGCGGAAACAAAGTAATAAGAACCAATAAACCTTTCCCTGTGTGAACAAACATAACTAACACCAAAAGAAAAAAACAGCAACCAACAAACTCAAAGTGCAAGAAACTAAGCAGCACGAAATAAAGTATACAGGCAATTTTTACGTAGAAAACCTCTCTCAGTGTGAGAAAGGAAAAGCCACGAGATCTAGTCCAGTAAAGAAAAACTCCACTATCACTAATCAAGTTACAAAGAGTTTTTCACCTTTAAATATAACTAAAGTCACCACTCAACTTAAGAGACAACAACAGTCATCAGCAAGATGAAAGAATCAAAGAGTTGAGAACAATATCACATTTAGAATCTGACAGCAACTTTGACTGAATATCAAGGCACCTTGAAGACCTCCAAATCCAATCTCCACCGTTCAGAATGAAAAACAATGAGAGAGGAATCTCTGGTTAAAATTTTAGGCCAATCCATCGAGAAATCACCATGCGATCGAAGGTTAGAAGGACACTGTGCAATGCTGGGAAAAATAACGAAAATTCTCACCTAAGCCTCTCTTTTCTCTTTTTCCTTACGGCTGAACCTCTCCAATTTTTCTTAAGCTATTTAGGTTTAAAAACACCCTTTTATACTTGAGCTTTGGGCTTCACTTAGAAGTGACCCAAACCCAACAGCTTGACCATTGACTGCACAAAGGTACAAGTAGGTGGTGCACTTCTAGTGCTTCATCTACGTACTTGGTCTATGCTAAACAATTATAATAATCTGAGTTTTGTTTTATGCTACAGGTTATCCTATTGATCTTGGTTGCCAATGCAGCTGTTGGTGTGATTACAGAAACTAATGCTGAGAAGGCTCTTGAGGTAAGGGACAAGTTTTAACTAGTTATTCAAATGCTTGCAAAACTTTGGTCATACTGGTCTTAAATTCTTTTTTACTTGTTTGATTAGTTTCCCAATGAAATTTTCCATGACCAACCAAAACTGCAATAACTGATTTAACACTAACTCTAAAATGCATTTATGATTTCAAAACATTTTGAGTTTCCATGTTAAGTTCTTGAACTTTCAAAAGGAACTTCTACATATACTTTGACATTTAAGTAACTATAAAGGTGAGGTAAGCTTCCTTTACCTCCTTACATGCTCCATAATGTACTGTTTATGATGATGGTTGTTTTGTTGTGGAGGGCTTCCTTTCTTACCTTCTACCTTTATTTCTTTGTTATTCTTTTCTTGGCTTGTAGGAGTTGCGTGCCTATCAAGCTGATATTGCAACGGTGCTGCGAAATGGTATGGAAAAAAATCGAAATAACCATTCATATTTCTCTTAACCTGAATTTTTATGATAAGGTTATTGCCATTGTTCATTAGTTACCGCAACTACAGATTTGATTACAAATTTCTAATCACTTCATTTGTAGTGACCTTTGTTTGGGGAAAGCATTGCCATTTTCTAAACTTTTCTTTTTGGTGATTTGCCATTTTCTATGCCTGATCTTACTTTACTGTTTTCATATAACTACCTATATTGGTCCTTGCCTTTGGGTTAATTCATTAAGAGTGTAAGAGGGATTAATGAGGAACAGAAGACTGGATATTGTGGCAGTCAGATTTTTTATTCTCTTGTTATACTATATCGAAGCTCTTATTATTGGTGAATGGCACTTTATAAATAATTTTTCTATTACATTCTGATTTCTGACAAACTTACAGATGTAAAACTACAATTTCAGGTTGCTTTTCCATTCTTCCAGCTACAGAACTTGTCCCGGGTGATGTTGTGGAAGTTAGTGGTAAGTTGATTGTCATTTTCAATGTTCATAGTAGTTAATGATTGTAAAATGCCTGCATTATGTCTGATGAGTTGACCATGTTTTGGCTTATTTATAGTGGGATGTAAGGTTCCTGCTGACATGAGAATGATTGAGATGCTAAGTGACCAGTTACGTGTTGATCAAGCAATCCTTACAGGTTTTCCCTCAATTTTTCTCTTTCTTTTTGATTAATGTTTTTTTTCTATCTTTGATACTTCAATAACTATTTCATTCCATTAGAAAGTCATCTGCCATGAGAAAAGGTTAAGTATTACTGATTTTGATTAATCTTGTTTATTAACTCCTAATGTTCATAGACTTTAGGAAACTTTTAATGCTGCTTGGCTATAGATTTACTTGCAATGACATTAATAAGCTTCGTGGGAGAGAAAAAGAGAAAAGTTTTATGCTTCTATACTGGGTATGTTGGATTGTGACTGTTAAAATCTAATTCATGCGCTATGCCATTTTATGAAAACTGTCATCTTGTAGAAAGTAGTGCATAATGTGTGCCTGCACTGTCTTCATACTTTAAGAAACTCTGGTCCATTTATTATAGAGTCACTAATTCATGTGCTATGCCATTTTATTGAAAACCTCTCTGTTTGTGATATATTGGTGCATATGGTGTGCTGCAACTGGTTTCATACTTCAAGAAACTCTGGCAGTCTATTCTAGAACCAGCAATGCATCGTGTCATAATTTATAGTTCTATCGGATCTGGTTAATAAACCTTTCCCTCCCATAGCTTCTCTTCTGTGAACTAGTTTCTGTCTGAGACAGTGCTCGAGTTTCACTCCAGTTCACACACATTTGTACTGATGAAGTATTTTAATCTTACTGGGATATGCTGCCTCTACTTCCTAATTTTATCCTTAAAAAAAATCTAGGTATTCTGTGTTTGTTTCTTTTCTGTTTACTTGTGAGTAGTTGAGATTTTTTAACCAAGTATCCTGTGTTTGTTCGAATTGTGGTGGCTAGGACTTTATTTGATACTTGCTACCGATATGCTAATATGTGTTTGTTCTGGTCCACATAATTTTTCTGATAATTATAGGTGAAAGCTGCTCAGTGGACAAAGTGCTTGATTCCACTGTAGCATCAAATGCTGTATACCAAGACAAGACAAACATTCTTTTCTCGGTAATTCTTTTTCAGCCATATCATTACCTATATGGTTATTTGATCCTCAGTACAACTTCCTCTAGGTTCCTTGCTTGTATTTTATTCAAGATAAGAGCAGTCACTTCTGTGGTACCTGCTAGATTGCCGAAAGCACCAAAATCAGTGTGCCAAATTAGGGCTGCCGTCATCATCATTATAGGCATGGCCTGGGCGTGAAGTTGATTGAATTTGGAAGGGTTGTCAGTAGGTTTAACTATCATTTTCATTTTCTAGGTGAATAACTCTGCTTAATAGTTATAACCCATGGATTGAATATTTGACCATTTCAAGGTATGATTTGTATCATCTAACTTTTGCTCCGAGTATGTAGAGGAAATGTGAACTGGCTGATGCTGTATATGATGCGATTGAAATAACTAGCAGAACCGGCTAGCTTGTATCAGGAGAGCAATACCTTGGCTACTTTAAAATGTTATGTCTAGTAACAGGAGAGTAAATCTTATTGCTTAGGTTGTAATTCTACTGACAAAGAAATATACCCATAAAGAATCCCTATTCAGTTTTGGTTGAGATGGAACTTCAAAATTGTAGGTGAATGTAGCTGCTGGTTTATAGGTGGTGATTGGGATGTAGCAGAACATCCTCTACTACGACAAATATCCTTTTAACTTATTTCAATTGAGTTGAAGTCGCATCTATCTTGTTAGGACTTTTTCTAACCTTACTACTATTAAAAAGTTTGGTTTTCTGATTTCAAGCAATAAAATGATGAACTCCATGAGCTTAAGGAATGCCAAAACCTGATTGGAATGTTGAATCCTTCAACTGTCAAGTTTTATCCAAAAGCATTTCGACACTTGATAAAAATTATGTTTAATAGTTTCTTACATGAGAAATTTCGTTGATTGCATTCTCTTATAATTTTATTTTTGGTTATGCTTATAATGCTGTATGACTTTCTCAGTTATTGTATTATTTGTTTGGGGTTTAGTAAATGTATTGTTTCTTGTCATGCTTTTCAACATGATCTGCACTATGTAGCAGTTCTAACGTATTGTGATTACCAGGGCACCGTGGTTGTGGCAGGCAGAGCAAGAGCTGTTGTTGTTGGAGTCGGTGCTAACACTGCCATGGGGAGCATACATGATTCCATGTTGCGCACAGAAGATGTGATTGCTATAAACTTTTTGTTTGTTCCAGCTTCTTGTCCAGGATATATATGTTGGAATCCATACTTCTCATGAAAATGACCAATTTTGGCGCCTTCATAAAGTAGATGCAGCCACTTTATGGAATTGTCATCCTGATGCATTTTTCTATGGCACTGTTATAATTCTGTTTGTGGGGACCTGCATTTCTGGATAATTGTGCTCAGCCCTTTCCATCTGTGTTTGAAGTGCTTCTATGACAATTATTTTTTACTAGAGGTCTATTATTTTCTCAACCATACTTCCATTTATGAGTTTGTTTACTATAACTGCTTATTCCTACTTGTTGCAGGAAGCCACTCCATTGAAGAAGAAATTGGACGAATTTGGTACCTTTTTGGCTAAGGTTATTTCCATTCTCCTTCCTGCTTGCATATATAAAGATTTGCACAGTTATATCATTAACTTGGATAAATTAACCTTGAGAGGCATAATATCTTGAAGTTATTTGGTCTTTTGTGCAATGAGATTTCAGTTTCAACCTACTATTTGATTACTTTTTCAAAAGAAGCCAGTTTCATTTGATCATTCTGTTTGCATTAAGGTTATTGCAGGAATTTGTGTACTGGTTTGGATTGTAAACATTGGTCACTTTCGTGACCCTTCCCATGGTGGGTTTTTGCGTGGTGCAATCCATTACTTCAAGGTATTATTCTGTGGCTCATTTCAGTGCTTTGATGGCTTTCAGAGTATCACCTGTTAGATATATCAAATTCTATTTCAATTCGTTGGTGTTACTCATCTTTATTCCTTCCCTTTTCCTTTCTTGTGTTTTCCCTTTTATGTCTTCTTCTTCTGTACTTCTTCTTCATTTCTTTATCCTTTTCTCCACTCTTTTGTTGACACCTTTACACAATTGTGATTTGCCCACCTAGATTGCAGTTGCTCTTGCAGTTGCAGCAATACCTGAGGGTCTTCCTGCTGTTGTTACAACGTAAGCACTTGAATTTTACTTTAATCATATTTATACTCCTTTAGCCTTAGATTTCCAATTAAGATTATAGTGGAAGTGTTTAGACTAAGAGCCTTTACGCTTAAGGAAAAGAAAAAGGATCTGTTGGTTGTTTGTTTGAGGGTACTTCAGTGAGAATAGGCTTTTACATAGAAGGAAGCTTTGATGGGGAAGCAATCCCCAGCTTTCAAGAGGGAGGGGGGGGGGAGAACTTGCTTCACTATGACACTGCTGGAGGTGAATATGGAGGAGTGACATTGCTATGTAGGCACTTTAAGTTCATCCAGTTGTATCTTTTTTTTGTACTCTCCAAAGGAAGCTTTACCTATACGTGCCCCTTTCCTGCGCTTATTGTTGTCATAATGCATGCTATGCTCTGCTTTTAGATGTTTGGCTCTTGGAACAAAGAGAATGGCTCGGTTGAATGCCATTGTGCGGTCTTTGCCATCAGTGGAAACGTTAGGCTGCACTACAGTAATATGCAGTGACAAGACTGGAACACTGACAACTAATATGATGTCTGTCTCAAAGGTGATTTTATCAGAAAACGTCAATGAAGAATGCTAATTTGTAGCTTTATACTATTTGTTTTTGTCTTTTGACTTCTTGTTTCTTCCTAAATAGCTTTGCATGAGTAAGCCACCTCTGCTTCATTTTCTATATATCTATGCTCCACATAGAGAACCTCTGCTTTATTATATATATATCAAAGAACCTGGTCTGTCTCAGTCATTAATGCATTTATTCTGAGCATTTAATCTTGAAAGCTATTAGCTTTTGTGTATATACCTGGTTAATTTGCTGCTGTGAGTGATCCTTGGCATACGCAATGTTTTTCTATAATGTGATTTTCTAATTCTGTTTCCCGCACAGATATGTGTGGTTCAGTCTGTTCATCATAGTCCTTTGACAGCTGAGTACAGTGTCAGTGGGACAACCTATGCTCCTGAAGGTGTTATTTTTGACAGTAGCGGAATGCAGGTAATCATGTTTTCATCATTCAACCCTTGACACCAAGAATGTGATAGGTAAAGCAACTTGCAGGGAATTAGATTGATAAATCAATTTCGTGGCATCCACAATAGACAAGTTGTAGCCATAAAGCTATGTAGTTCTATAGAGCTCTCTCTCTCTTTGATATGCTTTTAGACTTTTAGTGTTGACTTTACAAAATTTTGGATTCACTTTATTCCAGGTTTTATAAGTCTTTGATAGTCATGCAAACTAGTTGTTTATATGAATTTTGAATTCCTTTTTGGATGCTTGAAGTTGATTAAAGGCTCTATGGTTCTGTCTGGTTAAAGTTCTTAATTCAAGGGCATTACTTGTTGGCTGACCTTTCATCTTGATATGTCCGTGGACCAATATGAGCGAGTTTAGTTCGATTGCACATAATATTTAAGTATTTATTATGTGTGGGTCATTTTATTTAGTAGCATACAAAGAATGCACTGCGTATGTCTAACCATGGCAGTCAGGATGCCATACTTTCTAGTAAAAAAGCAAAATTTCTTATTGAAACCTTGCTTTGATCTTTTATATCCTTTGTTACAATGGAAAGGCCCATCTGTCTTTGTATTTATGACTAAACATTGATGTCGGTAGCTTATTGCATTCACCTTTCCTGGTTCTACTATTAGCTATATACCCATGTGACATTTGGTTCTTTTTGCAGCTTGAATTTCCAGCTCAATTGCCTTGTCTTCTTCATATGGCAATGTGTTCAGCCGTTTGCAATGAGTCAGTCTTACAGTATAATCCAGACAAGGGTAACTATGAAAAAATTGGGGAGGCAACAGAAGTAGCTCTTCGTGTTCTGACAGAGAAGGTTGATATGTGCAGCTTGAAATTATAAAACTAGTTGTTTATAGCATGTATTCAGTTGTTTTATTCACCCTCTCCCTGTCTTTCTCTGAGTTCTGTTGGCGCAGTCATTAAGCCTTTATATTGCCTTCTTCCAGGTTGGCCTTCCTGGTTTTGATTCCATGCCTTCTGCTCTGCATATGCTGAGCAAGCATGAGCGTGCATCATATTGTAATCACTACTGGGAACATCAATTGAAAAAGGTATGACGAATACATTGGTTTCTTTTTGTACACTTCTTCACTTATTTCTTATATCTCAAAGTTCTTCACATGGAGGTAGGGAACTTTTGTTTAGTGTGGTTATAACTAGAGTGAATACCCCAAGCCTCGTGGCTCAGCTGTAAGTTTCTTTTTCCACCAAGGTTTAATCTTTTTAGGGAGGAATGGGGTGGTGAGAGTATGTTACATTAGCTCACAGCGATTAAAGAGAAAGAGTGAATACGCCAATTAAATATACTGACACAAGTTGCTCCCAGTTCATTTTTTGGTCATTGAATTATAAGGAATACTATTTCCATTAGCACAAATTTCATCTTTTGTTCCTTGTCTTTATGTTTTTTCTTCCATTCTTGCTCATACTGTAGTTTGCCCTGGCCCTAATTCTTTTTTTGAATGATAAGTTCTTATTCAATAGTTTATTGCCAAAAATCAGAAACTAGTTCGATCATTACAGTGGGGAATCCCTTAACCCAAATTTGTCCCATCCCAAAATTACAATCATCTTTGCCGGAACATGTGGCACCATATTGCCTTTTGTTCTATAAAGCTTTGAAAACTCATTCCATATTGCAGCAGCACAAACCTGATAGGACAAGTTATCGTCTGTCACCAACCAGGGCATGAACCAGCCCTAAGCAAGCTCTTGCACCAAAGAGAGCCCATGCAAACAAGCTTTCTTATCGATTACTTACATCTCCGACCTCATTGTTTGACACCAGAAACTAGCTCCTGTGAGAACATCCTTGTTGTCTCTTCAAATCTCACATATGGCCACCTTCCATCCAAGGGGATTGCTACATCAGTGTTAACATTTAAAAAACTCAAGGCAGGTGTCTTCCAGCTTCAGAGAATTGGCCATATACAATTTTGTATTCTTACAATGTACTTAAAGCATATGACATGCCTCATAAATCATGATTCTTGAGTCTAAAGGTCTGTTTTGAAAGGTTCACAAGTTTCTACTACCATTCATGCTAACAAACAAAACAAACAGAAAGAGTCCTTGCACAATACACCATGCATCCTGTTCACCCAGCCATAGACATCCAGCTCCCCTCTCTCATCAAGAAATACCTCAAATGGACTAATGAACCAAATTTCCCTAGTTTTTTGGACAATCAATTGAGCCAAGCTCCATTGTCCTCTTGTTTGTATTTACTTGCGCGCTTCATCAGCTTGGATAACCCCAACCCTTGCTTGACTATCAAACCTTCTTTTTCTCCTTGTGTGCGTGTATACATCTTGCTGAAATACTTGTATATTAATTTTAGTGGTTTACAGTATGTCTGTAGTTGCGTCAAATTGTGATATTGTGAAGTAGCCATGTAAACTGATTTAGCAACGTGTTTCTGTTTAATGATCATATAACTGATAGATGTTAGAGTTTTGACATGTTACAGGTTTCTGTTTTGGAATTCTCACGTGACCGGAAAATGATGAGTGTTTTATGCAGTCGAAAGCAGATGGAAGTTATGTTCTCAAAAGGTGCTCCTGAGAGTATTATCTCCAGATGCTCCCATATCCTTTGTAATGATGATGGTTCTACTGCCCCACTATCTGCTGCTATTCGTGATGAGCTGGAGTCAAGGTTCCACAGGTTAGGATTGATCAATAAATGTCATATCCCTCCAGCCTCATATTGGAAAAAAAGCTGTTGTTTTGAATTAAGGTTCTATTGATGATTTCTCTTACTCTCTTTCTGTCCTTGTGATGTATGGCCATGTATATCTTGGGTAGCAAACATTGTTTAATTTATTGGGCCAAGGTGGAAAGTTTTATAAGACAGCAGAAATCTCCCTTCCGCAACTCTAATACATTCCAGTCTTGGTTTTCAATTTTAAGTTGTAAGGCAGTAGTTGCATATATTCTTTATTTGTTGGTATTAATGCACAATATATGTATCATTTACCGAGATTAGAATCTTATTGTATGTATCAAAGTTTGAAGAACCTATTTAATGTTCAAAATGCTTGATTTTATTTTATGAACTCCTGTCTTTATGATCAGCTTTGCAGGAAAAGAAACATTGAGATGCTTGGCACTTGCCTTAAAACATATGCCAATAGGTCAACAGAGTATATCCTTCGATGATGAGAAAGACCTCATATTTATTGGGTTGGTATGCATTCTTGGCAAAAGTCAATAAAATATTCACTGTGCTCGTGTTTATGTGAATTTCTGCATATATCCCTAAATGTGCATCGACAAATTGATACATGAATATGGTTTGAACGATCCTTAATTTTCTTCTGTTTTTTTTTCATGAACCAAGCTTTTCACTGGAACCATAGAGAAGACAAGGAAGAAATTTACTACTTCTGTAACTTCTATATGTGAACATCTTTTGAGATTGCCTCTCTTTGAAATTGAGTACATGTCCTTGATTGCACACTCACAAAATCCCATCACCCAAACTTTTCTACTTGTTCATGTTCATGAATGGTCATTTGCTTGTCTCTCCCTGTATTTGCAGTGCACATAGGGTCCCTTTTATTCTGTCAGCACATTTTTAGATTTGCTTTTTCTTTCTTACAACTCAATTAGGTTCCTTTTTTAATATTTTGTTTACCTTGACTTCAATCAAAGGTTGGAATGCTTGATCCACCAAGGGAAGAAGTAAGAAATGCTATGCTTGCATGCATGACTGCTGGTATACGTGTTATAGTTGTTACTGGGGATAACAAGGTAGTTCAGTTTCCTCCTTTCAATGCATCTTTGTTCCACGATGATGCTTGCCTATCTGATATTGGAAATCACTTCAGTCCACAGCTGAATCACTTTGTCGTAAGATTGGTGCTTTTGATACGTTTGAAGATTTTATTGGACGCTCTTTCACTGCTTCCGAGTTTGAAGAACTTCCTCCGTTACAGCAGACAGTGGCTTTGCAGCATATGGCACTTTTTACCAGGTGTGTTCTGTGTCATCTGTTGGGACTCCCCAGAACCATTTGCTTCTTTGTGATGTAGTTTTCTGGAGATTCACAAACATGGGTTTCTTTTAGGGTTGAACCTTCTCACAAAAGGATGCTGGTGGAAGCATTGCAGCATCAAAATGAAGTGGTAATCCTCTTACAATGTAGAATTTTTTGCAATCCTATATTCATTCTATCATATACTCAGAAGGATGATGGTGTGTATGTATGTTTGAATGAACAGACAGAGAAGTGCAAGTGTAAAATCAGGATTCCTTTTAAAGAAGTATTGACAACTCTAAGTATAATGTTGCTGAATTTAATGTACGTTTGAGAGCTAGCATGTACTGAGGACTAGAAGAGAAAAGCTTCAGCTTTCATTTATGTTTGGGACCGTTAACTGGAGAATTAGGGAGGAGTTATTTAAAAGTACAGTGTTACAAGGAGAACATCAAGACATACATGGCATAATGCAGTGTCATTGTTATACCCTAATACCTTTTGTGGTTATAATAAATCTATAGATGTATGCCACCACTTGAATATTTATTCCATGATTATAGAAGTATTTGTTGTTTCTTTTTCATATGTTCTCTTCTGGTTTGCTAAGGTGGCTATGACTGGCGATGGTGTCAATGATGCACCTGCGTTAAAAAAAGCTGATATAGGAGTTGCAATGGGATCTGGAACAGCAGTTGCAAAGGTACACAAAACCCTCTCTTATTGATGGAATACTACATTTCATAATGGTAATATAGGACCATAAACCATGGGTTTTGTTGTGGATCATGCTTGAACAACCTGAAAAATCACTGCCACAGACCCAGTGGCAACAAGCCTTAACATATATGGCTCACTATATGAGGTTTTAGTAGCTCTGAACATAATTGGTTTTAGACTGATTCAAAAGTCTCACTTTCTTTCTAAACTCTTTAATTTTTTTGACTTGTGATTCCTCCGAATCACACATATTATTGTTATTTTCATTCCCCTGTCCTGAAGCTAAATGTCAAGATGTGTGATTCAACTTCTTGTTGTCATTAAATTTTTTTAATTTAAACGGATTCATTTTCCTGTCTAAATGAATGTCAGTCTCTGTGAAATGTAAAGCAATTAGACGGTTATCACTTTCTTATTTTGCATAGCTGTTCCGTGCATGATTATTTGGTTAATTCTTGTTGTGCAATATTTCTCCCATTCTCTAACAATCTTTATTCTTGGCATACCAGAGTGCTTCAGATATGGTTTTGGCTGATGATAATTTTGCTTCAATTGTTGCGGTAATGTAGTCTCTCTCTTCACAGAACAGTTCCATTAGTCTTGTTTTTGACGGTGAAATAATCAACTGTTCTTTACTGGATTGCCTATTTTTTATAGGCAATATAATTTACTTGTGCTGTGAACCAGAAACAAATTAAATATTATGGTTGGTTAAGAGTAATACCATTGTAAAACAAACATGAGCAGATAAAACAAATTTGTTTATGTTTTCATGAATATGCTTCATTCGACTTCTTCACGGTTTCATTCCTAGGCAGGCTGTAGCAGAGGGAAGAGCTATATACAACAACACAAAGCAATTTATAAGATACATGATCTCCTCAAATATTGGTGAGGTTGTTTGCATCTTTGTGGCAGCTGTACTTGGGATACCTGATACCTTGGCCCCAGTAAGTTTTTATCTATCTGAATATTTTGATCTGATTTTGACTATCTCCTTTGTTGCGAGATAAATGAAAGAAACTTAGAGATCATGACCATCTCTTTTTATGCGAGATAAATGAAAGAAACTTAGAGATCATCTCTGGCATGTCTGTCTCTTTTTTTTTATGTATGCCAAATTGGAGCTGAATTTTGAGAAAAAAATTGAAAGTATGTTTTGGAAGCCGTGATACATCTCCCTTTCTTATTGCTGTAAAGCACATATAAATGCCTTTCATTTGTGGGCGTGGGTTTCCTTCTTGTTTGACTTATCTGCTTTCTTCCATAGTATCTTAAGTGCACATTTTGGGTCTTTCTGTGACTGCTTCCAGGTTCAGCTGCTCTGGGTCAATTTGGTTACTGATGGCCTGCCTGCCACTGCTATTGGATTTAACAAGCCAGACTCTGATGTAATGAGAGCCAAACCTCGCAAGGTATGGAGTTTATTACAAGGCAACATTGCTGTTCTTATCTTTTTTTTTTTCTTATTATTCTTTTCTTAACTATGTGATTGCAGGTGAATGAAGCTGTGGTCAATGGGTGGTTGTTTTTTCGTTATCTGGTTATTGGAGGTAATCTAAAATTTCATGCTTGTCATATTGCTGCTTATTTGTAAATTTTGTTCAACGTCGATATGGAGAGGGAAGAAGGGGGTGGCAGTGTCACAAAATTTCTTTCGAACCTTTGTAACTTTAACATAAATTTTCTACCTTTTTAATGTACCACAAAGTGATTACTAATAATTATTCATAGGAGAACTTCCATATTCGAAGTTATGCATTTTAGATTAAACATTGTATTTTATGATCTTGAAAAGTATTTTGTGCGACATTGTGATTGTCAACTACCTAATATGTGTGGCATATATCCCTTTGTGCAGCCTATGTTGGTCTTGCAACAGTTGCTGGGTTTGTGTGGTGGTATATGTACTCTGACAATGGTCCAAAACTACCATATAGTGACTTGGTAAGAGCACAAATTTCAATTATAAAGGGTTGAAGTTTTTCTATGCATGATTACACATTTATTGTCCTTGATTGATTACTCTTATGTGTTTATTTTAATTGGTGGCGTTCTCCAAATTATTTGTTGTTAGCTTCCTTGAATGTGTTCCTTTTTTTCTTTTATCATCACATTGCCTTCTTCACATGATTGAGGTTTACCTATTTCATTCTACAGCTTGGTTTTTCATCTTTATAGTGGCAATTTTTAATTTTTATTTGCACTCTTTGGTTTGTCTTCTTGTAAATTATTTTCCTTGCTCTTAAAAGTCCAGATTGAGTTAAAAATTACTTAGTTCTTTCATGATGCTAATGATGTTTGTTATTCTTGTCTATAAAAGATTACATTTGAATGCTGCTCATTGTGATGTTCTTGGCTCCCATTCTGAAGTTCTTATTGCTTTTATTGATTGTAGATGAACTTTGACACTTGCTCAACAAGGAAGACAACTTACCCTTGCAGTATATTTGATGATAAGCATCCTTCAACCATGTCCATGACAGTGCTTGTTGTTGTTGAGATGTTTAATGCCTTGAATAATCTCAGTGAAAACCAGTCCCTTCTGTGAGTATTAAGTTTGATTTCCTGTATGCTAAGGAGTTGTTTCTCAAATTCGGATTTTTTTCATTTTGATGCATTTAGGAGGTAACCCAATTATACATGGCATGGTTCCTATTAGTAGTTAGGCACGTACACTTCCCTGCATGTGTGTAATCTCATCTAAATAATCTTTTTGTTTGCTAGAAAGTTCTTGGTCATTTAATTTTGCTATATTCCCAGATTAGAAATTGTCTGTTAGGTTGAAAAAGGAAAGAAGAATTCAATTGGATATTAGTGTTGACATCAGCTTTTGACATTAGTTTACCTATCATTGTCAGTGTTATTCCTCCTTGGAGCAATTTATGGCTTGTTGCTTCAATTATCTTAACCATGCTACTTCATGTGCTAATATTATACGTCCATCCACTATCCATACTTTTCTCAGTAAGTAGTTTCTTTTCAAGTTTCCCTTTCACATTCATTTTGGAGCTGTTTACTTTCACCTCTTGTATCCAACTTATTGTTGATGTGCATTATGGTGTCATGCAGGTAACTCCATTATCTTGGGCTGAGTGGACTGTTGTCCTATATCTTTCATTCCCTGTATGTGGTGACTTTCAGTGCTCCCAGTTTACCAATTATTAAATTATATGATCTTCATTCTTCAACCAATGATACCATTTACATAATTACTTGTTTATGTTTAGGTTTCTTTCCCTTAATGATTTCTTTGCTCTTCAGTTGTCCATGTTACATGCAGGCATGAATGCCTATGATCAGGGTTACACAGTCTGTTTTCCAGTCCTTATGAAATTCCAGAAAAAATTTAGCTTGTGTTACTGTTAACTGAATACGTCTTCTGTCTTCCTTTCTTAATTTTCCTTTAGATTGTATTGCATGGATCTAGCCTTAAAGACAACAAGACGAGGGGTGAGGGCGTTGAGGAAGTAGGGGTTTTGTTTAATCACTAGGGGTTGCTAGTGCTCAATACAATAGTTTCAACTAGTGACTGAGTAGGCAACTCAAAAATCATACACGATAACAGCTGTTTCTGAATGTGCCTTTCTCATTTTTATATCCTTTGATGAATCTTGCTTGTGAATTCTCCTGATAATGGTCATTGATGTTTTGGATACCTTTATGAACTCCCCTTTCAAGAACTGATGTTATGTATTCGCTGTAGGTTATAGTCATTGATGAGGTCCTAAAGTTCTTTTCAAGAAACTCCAATGGTAATGATCATTCTTCATCTCACCTTTAATTTATTGCCAATGTGAGCATTATCTGTCTCCAATAGGAAAATCAAATCAAACCAATACTATAAGAAAATTGTTGATATGATTTCCTCAAATGTTATTTGTGCCCTTTATTCAGATTATCAACCACTTTTACTGTTTATCTGACATGTTAACTAGAAGATAGATCTTGGTTTAGGCATTACATAGATCCATACTCATGGTAGAAGATGAATGGGATAACTTGGTATAGTAATTAAAGAATTGATTTCCATCAGTTAATTTGGATGTCTGCCCCCTGTTGTAGGCATAAAGTTCAGGTTCAGATTCAGGAGGCGTGATGTACTTCCAAAAAGGGAACTGCATGATAAATAAAGTGGGAGCATATATGATCGTGCTGGAAGATATTCACACCTTTAAACCTTTTGCTGGAATAGATTCAAACTTACTTTCTCTGGTTTCCTTTTGTATTTATTGCCGGCAAGTGGAAGATATGGAAGGGGATACTGAAAAACAACTTTTATACGGCAGAATTGAGTTGTCATTCCCTTCTTTGAAGATGCCTCATGATGTTGTAGTAAATAGTGACCACGCCTGGTTCTGTAAGAGCGTTTACCCATCAGTTGTCGCTTATCTAAGCTCTCTTCGGGCCTAAGCAACGGTAGCATTCTAGAATGTTTGTATCACACAGCCTTGCTAGTCACTCCTGTTTTGCTAACCTAAGAGTCATGTCATAATCTTTCTATTCTTTTAATAGATTTAATCTTCTGATTCTTTTTTCCGTTTTTCTTTTCATGGAAATCATCTGACCTCTTAGAGTCTTAAATCTTTTTTTGATAAATTCTAGATCTGCACATGCTTAGTAGTATTTTTAATCTTTTTCTTTACTTTTTTTTATCAGTTTTCATAAAAAAAATTTAAAAAAAGAGTAGGTGCTTTTATCTTCGTGCACTACAGAATATCAACTTTGGGGGCGATTTTCTAGATATGATAAAGATGTTCTTGTTCTTTTCTTTGTCTGTTTCGGTTAGTTGAAACTTAGGCTTCAGTAGTGGTTGCTTCTCTGACTTTAGACCAGCAAGCAACGTCTCTATCCTATCCGTCCTAATTGTTTTGCGTCTAATTTTTTGTGGTTATTAAATAAACTTTATTGTAAATAATAAAAAATAAGAAATCAATATTTAATTGATTAGTCAGTTATAATTACTAATAACTGGCTGTATTGTTCAGTCCTTAATTATATTGTGCTTGCCTTCAGCTAATAGTCACTCCACAAAGACAAGTACTGGAAGAGAAGAGAAGCCAGTAAGGCCACGAGAGAACAGACATGGTCACTTTTACTAACAAGAAATTATGCGCGAAAATAAGGTGGAATTTGCATTGTTGCGAGCTCTGAAATTGACATTTACGAGGATTCTCGTATGTTTTTTTCACTGCTAGTTGACACTTACAAGACTGATCTGGCTTGGAAGGAGGATACGAAAGATGGTGAAAATTTTCTAAGGACTTAGTTTTGTACAAATTATGAGTGACTGCAGTAGCTATAAACTTTTTCACAAAAAAAAAAAAAAGCAATCAAAAACGAAATAACAAATTAACATACAAAATTTGTACATCTGTGGGGCCTCCACCTAGTTTATTACTTTCACTAACGATAATAATTTTATACAAGGCTTTATTAAGCCGAGTCATTCAACCTTCGATATTATCCTTCATCCTCACTACTTGTGAAATAATTTACACTTAATAGTACGACCGTCTCGTACTAATCTCAACAGAGGATGTTCTTAAACAATGTTTAATGATAACGAAACAAAATAAACAACTCAAGTGATTAAACAAAATTCAACATAAATGAAAATACTTGAGATTAAAAAAAACCAACTTCCCTAATATTTCAGCTTCTTCAATGAAAGATCGGAATGTTGTCCACCAATTAATTTGTTGTAGGTTTTAATATTATCATCGTAAAATCACACCCACAGTAGCAGAAAAATACCCAACAAAAATAAATGTATTATCTGATGAAGAAGACGACTGTATTAAAATTGTTGGTCCTCGCTAATCTCAAGCTGCTGCGTTTCAATTCTGTATGGTGGGCATGTTTATGACATACAGTAAGATTTACTTCGAATCTATGCGGAACACGTTAGCTGATATTTG
>JANITX010000007.1:9387399-9398583 GCA_027564395.1 Erythroxylum ulei
CCTCGTACTAACCTCAACAGAGAATTTTCTCAAACAATGTTTAATGATAACGAAACAAAACAACTCAAGTGATTAAACAAAATTCAACATAAACGAAAATACTTAAGATTAAAAAAAAACAACTTCCCTAATAATTCCAACTTCTTCAATGAAAGATCGAAAAGTTGTCCACCAATAAATGTATTGTAGTCTTTCAATATTATTACTGTAACATCACACCCACAGCAGCAGAAAAATAATAAACGTTTCTTTATCGAAACGTTGCAGAAATCTGAAGTACAAAATCAACACCAGCTACCGAATTTTTTCGCACAACATCTCCACTATCGATAGCCACCAAAAACATACCCAATCAACACTCAATCCACTCAACAAATGTCACACTATCGACCAAGAATAGCAGCTGCAACTTCTGAAATTTTCTCACATCATAACTCATAATTAGCAGCCACAAAACTAACATTCCATAAACAATAAGATAGCCACCAAAGATTCACGCACACATAAGCAAAACCCGGTTGCAAAAATCAATGCTTTCAACCTTCTCCATAGCGCACTGTTATCGTTGAAGAGAGACAGAGAATACCCAACAAAAGGCATACAAAAGTCTAGAGATAAAAATGACAGCTGCTGCACACCGACAACATAACCGAAGAAAAGTGCAGCACAAACAATTCAGCTTAGGTTGCGTGATACACCTAAAACTGCAACTCCAACATTTTAGCCTAACAAAAACTCACTCACATATCAACAAAACCAACTGCTAAATTTGCTCTCAATTTTTGATCAACAACCGGAAAGAATGCAACTAATCATTAACAATTATTTTGCTCCCTCAAATCACGCTAAAGCAACAACAAAAATCCAGCAGATATGATTTCACTCACTCACCGAAACAACTACAAAAAATTACAACTGCAAAAAGACTTCCCATTGACAATGAAGACTACAAAAGAACGTAGCTCTAAGGACTCCACTCAAGTCACGTCATCTTTCAAAAAATCAGCAGCATATATAATCATATCTTAACCCAATTAGCTGCTTAAGATTAAGTTAAATTTCTAGAAGATCATCTTTATCCTATAGTAGGACATACTTACTAAATACTATCTTAATTAGGATTTTAAACTTATCAATCTTGTCTCGGAAGAGTCTCATTCAAACACAACTAAATCCAATTATTAAATAACGTCCAAAATTAAATATTAAAATATCATAACCTATATCTTAATAGACAGCATTGTAGAAGAAACGGATTTAGTTATAAAATGTTCAAAATCTAGTGATAAGATGTCATTCTGGCCATTCATAAGTAATCCGATCTCACTTCATCTCCTTCCATTTGCTTTATATTTCTATTAGGAAAACTTTCAATTGCTCTCACAATATCTTTTATTTTTAAAGGAAGACGTCACCTTAATAGACCAAGGTCTAAGGCAATTTATTTCCTTTTGGGCACTTGCTGACGGTCAATGTAATTCGGCACAGTGATCGTACCTGCTAACGGTTAACGTACATTTGATACGGTAAACATGCCTCAGTGGTCCAAGGCTTACTAATGCTTAATCCAAGTGGTTCTGACTAATTATAGCTCTATCCTTAAATCATACATCTCCAAGTTAGGAGTTCCCAATAATAGCTATAAATGTATAGACTCCAATGTCTGTGTGGAGGCTCTGAATACGTAGTTAAATAGGCTCCTCAAGTATCCACCTTGAGTACATGCCCAAAGCTTCTGGTCTCGTGTACTCTGGAGCGGTGTGACCTGCTCCCTGCAAAAGCCAGAAGGACCAGAAATGATCACAGGGAAAGAGAAAAGAGGAAGAGAATAATTCCCTTCAGTTACCTTTAAAGTCGCAAATGTCAACCTGTTAGAGTAAGTCCTCGTGTATCTGCTCAAGTTCAAATGCATTAAAAAAAAACCATATGAAACTATTGCCCTTGAAGTTGCAGGAAAACCCTTCCACTTGCCCAAAAAAAAAAAGTTAAAACAGAGGTTTAGATTTGGTACAGACCCTGCAATTTGGCCATTGACCCACCATGGTCGCCAATCGCTAACAATGGAGTAGTTTAAGGACCTTATCCATTCCTGAGTTCCGACATATGGTACAGTCATATCATGGTCACCACTGTTTCAGATTTAATTCCCAGATGTCAATGTACAATTCACAAACTCCATGAAGAAAGTAGTGTATATAAAATGTAATACAGGAAGTGAGAACCTGTAGACTAGTATGCGGTAACCTTTCTTCCCAAGGTATGCATGATACTCTGTGCTGCTCTGGATGTTATTTTCATAAGATATTCCATAGTTGCATCTCAACCATTGCCTTATACTCCCCTGCTTAAAGTTATTAGTTTTTGTGTTACTGTCTTGTCTTTCTCATGATTTTGTTTTACGAGTAAGTCTGAATATAACACATACATACCTCTCTTATATCAAGTGCTTTGCGGACATTTTTGTCATCCATCCAGTACTTACAGAGCAGATATGCATAATTCTGAAACAACGCGCGACAACGTGAAACAAAGAATATGATTATGTTATTTATAGGGTAAGTTTGGACTACTTACTCGACAGCCAATTGTAGGAAGTATCTGTTCCAAATGAACGTAATCTCGATAAAGAGACCTTCTCTTGTCAAGCATTTGTTCTGGCCTTGGGGAAGCAAAACCGCAAATGGGCTCCAAAATATGAACAGGGTTTATCGCAAATGTACACTGGAAGGTTGTGAACACAACCATATGTATGTCAACCAACATATGTCTGATAATAATACTTCGGACAGAAACATAGAAAGGGTACTGCCTTACCTCGTAATATTTCATCACATGTTTCGTACACTCGGTGTTGCTTGGATCAGGGTTGAAATAGTTGTTCCCGCAACTATTCTTCAATAACTGGAACAAAGTACAAGTTGTCAAGTATTGCACCAATTACGAACAATACTGGCTGTAGTAAATTACAATGGCAAGATGAACTGAAACTGCATTGCTCGTTTTGCAATTTAAAATCTCCAATACAAGTTCTAGTTTCTGATGATTAATCATATTCTACTTTTGAAACTCGTGAGTTCAGATTAATAACTGAGTGTTTGTGATCATCACCTGGTATAGTTCATCAGAAATAAGTCCCACTCGATGCGCGTATGGAACCCTGGAGTTGTAATCCACCGTAGAATCTGTCGAAGGGTTTCCAACTAGGGCTCCCTGAAACCGTCCAATATCAAATTAGTAATTCTAGACTAAACTACTAGTACTGGGGGTTTTGCATAGAGATTTCAAGATGAAGGACACTATGAATTCCGTTTCTATTTTAAGGGTGGGATCAAATGTAAGTACTCACCTTGAGGTTTATCGGTGGTGTGGTCCCGGCCTCGTTTGCTGCGTTACCAGAAAATACGTAACCTTAACAATCAACAAACAAAGAACAAAAGGGCACTGTGCTTCAGCTTCATCAATTTTATCTTTATGCATACCATCAGAGATATGTTTAGCTATAGCTGGAACTGTGAGGCCAGCGTAAGAATCTCCACCAACATAGAGCGGATTTGAGATAAATTCTGGATGATCTTTTAGCCACTGCAAGAATAACACCAATCCAATTAGGATGCATATCAGTATGAAACAAGAACAATAAAAAGCTGTTGCCTCACTGCCCCTGAGAACTAGTTTGGGATTGTACGACAGTATGTATATATATATATATATATATTACCCTTCTCAGAAATTCATCGGCGTGAGAGACTGACAAATAATCGCTCGAATGAAAAGCATGGGGTGTTCTTCCATAGGAATATCCAGTCCCAACAGGGAGATCCATAAATATGATGCTGGATACCTGAAACCTCAACAGTCAGTATATTTACATATCAAGAGAAATAACTCCCTCTATATGGTTACCAAGTGATCTGATCACCTTGGTCCACGAGTATGGATTGTAGACCAGTGTGGGTAAGCTCCCGTTGTACTCCACAACCTTGAAATTTAGTGGACCTACATCGACAATTGACCATCGATCAACTCAAGCAGCTGTTTTTAGCTTGTAATTTGTTTATTACATGCAAGAAAATACCCCCCAGAAAAGCTGAAGTCCCTTTGGATCAGTTTTGGATCTTGTTTAATATGATACTGTCATCACCTGAACTAATTGGTCATAAAGATCTATGGAGAATTCAGAACTTTGAGAATCTTCTTCTCGAGTCCAAAGAAATCCAAATTGATATAAGGTACTATACAAAAAGAAGACCTTTAAAAAACGAGTAGAATTCGCTCAGTTCATTAGCAAACTATACAGAAACTCGACTCAAACAAAGCAACTTGGTTCTTATAATCCTTACCAATTTCAAAAACAAGACCTGAGAAGCCAGAACATCCAGGGCCGCCAGTCAACCAGAATACGAGAGGGTCTTCTGTAGCATTCCTTTCTGACTTGACAAAGTAGTAGAAGAGCTGCACATCCTCTGATTCTCCGACACCAATATAACTGAAAATTGCCCATTTTACAAACTGTAAGTAACCAACTTCCTGCTATAACTCTGATCAGTATACCATCTTCCTGAAACTAAGATAACAAAACTAACCCAGTTTCAAAATGAAAAGGAAGTGGCCCTTGAAAACCAGGAAGCTGATTAACCAATGAAGACGCTGCTAGTTGCAGCCAACAGTGTAACAACATAAACAAAACATAAAAACTCGGGTTGTTCATAATTCTGGAGGTTGCCATGACCAAGTGTTTGCTTGTCCTTTTTCAACAATAGAATGCAACTTCACGATATATAGTCTTCTGGCGATAATTATGGAGAAGCCGTAAGGGATTGCAACTTTGACGAAAACGAACTATAGTGTGAGGTTTGTAATAAAAGAAGTACAGTCGTGATAAGGCGACAGGAACAAGAGTAAGAGTGCTGCAGGTTAGGACCAAACACGAGTCATGTCTTTCGCTAGAAAACAAAGGTATCGACCTATATTTTATGACTAAGAAGACAAAATTTGGAAATTTTGGCCAATTGCAAATTGTTGCAGGCTGTTGTTTATTAATAATTTCAAGTTGGTGGTCCATTTTGGTGTGTAGTCACTTGGTCATTGCGTTCTTTTTCTGTGCATGTAAGTCCACGGGACTAGGGTTCTGGTTAATATGGAGGTGTAGGACAGTATCATGTGTTGGATTATATTGGAAATGGACCCCTTCGTTCGCACATGTGACATGAAAAGAAAAGAAAATTCATCTACATGTAATAATTTCCAGTGAAGCTGAACGAGTCCAAGAACAAAAACAGAACACTTGGGAGGGGGTAGGACTAGGAGTTGCCTCTTCCTTTGGACTTTGCTACACATTTTTGTTCATCAATTTCAACGGTAGATAAAATATTCTTTACAATTAGGTAAGGAGGCTTCACTTGATTTTGTCTTTTGCTAATTTGTTAGTAAGCGACAAAAACAAAAATAAATCATAGAGTGTAATGATGATAATAAAAAACATGTTATTAACAGCTCAGCCATCCTAATTGGGAACCAATTGTCAACTTCCATGACGAGATGAGTTAATAAAGATTCCTTTTTCTGGGATTATGTTAGACTTTTACCATTTTATGAGATTATGTCAGACATTTTATGTAATATAAATTAGGAGATCAGACGATCTGTTAAGATTAATCACTTTCTACCTTTTGTTACGATTGATTAATTACTTTTTATCTTGTTTTATTAAATTTTATAAAAATAAAATTCACGTAAATATGTGATTAAGATTAAGGTAGTGTTTAGTAAAAAACTGATAGGCTGCTTTTTAATTTAACAACTAAAAGTTAGCTTTTTAGCTATCTTAAATAATTATTGATATATTTAATAAATGACTTATTAAATAGCTTATTTAACTTCGATTTCTAGAAGCTTTATAACAAGAATTTTTTTAACTATTAGCAAAAAATTAATAGGTAAAAAATCAATTATACCTTCTTTACATAATTTTTGAATTATACTATAATGATTAATTTTTTGGTTACAAAATAAAAAATATATTATAATGTCAGAATTTTTAAATTTTTTAAATTTTTATTAGAATTAAAAACTTAAATTTTTGTAAAATTAAATATTTAATCATGATCTTTTATTTTTTTTTCATTATATCCTTATAAGTCATTTTATACTTGATCAGTTAATACTAAATAACTAATTTTATCAAATATCAATTAATACTAAACAATTAATTTTATCAAATATTTTTAATAAAAAACTAATATTATGTACAAATTAAATCAACTAATATAATCAACTGATAACTAACTATTATTAAAATCAATTAACAAATAATATAATCAGCTGCAATAAGAGCATAAATAACATAGGGTTGAATCATGGGACAGGGGCTCCTCCCGCCCAATTGGTGTTAAAGAGTATCTTGCAAGGTGATAGTCAATTCAGTTCCCTATCCAATGTCAGAAGCATCCTTGTAAATACCAGAAAAACTAAAACTAGGGACAATTATAGGAAAAAGTAAAATTTAAGGTAATGAATACCTTACTTGAAGAGGTTACAAGACAGAGTACATGTTCTTTGTGAAATGCCAATGAGAAAAAAATTAGCTTAAGATACACAGCTAATAATCCTTCCTTTTATGGCCAAAATCACCATTACATGGATGTAAATGCTCGACTATCTCTTTTTCATGCTTTCTTGTAACCAAAGAAGAAAACTATACTTAAAGTGCCGCCATATCAAGGTAATTCTTCAACAGGTGTCCACAATCATTCTGTTTTCAGGACCTGAACTATCAGCAACTTTCTCCATGTCCATAACGATGGTTTCTTCATCTCTTTTCATCCTCAACTCTCTCAACTTTCAATTTCTACCAGAAATGTCAACAACGGCCCCACAAGTATTAACAATAGATTTTGAAGTGCAAGTATCGAAGTAAATTTTCAGTGACAGTACAATCACACACCTTTGTAACCAGAGGTGGGTCGGTCGACATTCGAGAAAACATTTTTGAGTAAAGCTTTGCATCCCTCTTGTTGCTTTCAACCTGAAGTTGTTTCAGACTCTTTTGAAGTGACTTGATCTCCCTGAAAAGGGAACAATAAAACTGAATGATACAAGATGGTGCATTTTTTTAAAATTTAGCAGTAATAATGTCTTCCAATACCTATTATGAGGGTCCACCTCAAGAGCTTTGTTGATGTCCAATTCAGCAAGGAAGAGATCAGCAGTTTGTATGTATGCTTGTGCCCTCCTGTACAGAGCTTTTACATTGGTGAACTCAATATTTAGAACCTGAGGAGCATCAATAATCATCATAATACTGTTAGTAAACTTGGGAGATCCCATGCACAAAGATATCTCAGCATTCACCGGCGTCAACAGCAAAGCAAAATACTTCCGTAAGTCACACCCAAATGTGTGACAAAAACTATTTGGTGATTTGCTTTTAAAAATTCTAGAAAGATATCGAAAATGCTTTTAAATTTAGCACTTACCTTTGAACATAGTTTCATTGCTTTGGGAAAATCAACAAGTTTAAGACAACAAGCAGCACCATTCAGCCAGCAAGATACTCTTAATGCTTTAACTAGCTTTTCCTCATCATCCCCAAAGGATGATTCTTCTCCAACATAGTCAGCCGCCTGATGGAATGGGAAAAATTTTACTCAAAAAGTACTCAGAAATTTCTGAAAATTTACACCTAGGGAACATCATTCGGGAAAGTTTCCAAATTTCTAAAAACCAAGTTACCTTATCATACTTCTTCCATGCTCGTTCATATTTTTCACCTTTAAATAATAGATTTCCTTCTTCCTTTTTCCTTCCAGCGGCTTCAATTTTCTCCTGATTATTCATCTCCCACGGTGCTTTCTCCTGTTAATCAACCATCAGAAAATATACCGATAGGATGACCCACGTTACATAATAAAACACCTCAATAGTTGTTCAGGTGGAAGCGGTATGGAAGGATGCAGAGTTAGTGAGTACTGTGTATTACATGATCATTGCAAAGATAGCCAAGCATACTCTTTTTACTATACTGCATAATCACAATCACACAAGCAGTACCTTAACAAAATCTAAAATTTCAGCTTCATAAACCAACAATGAATTTGGAGGCACAGTAGCAAGATCTTTCTTCACTTCAACACCTCCAAAACCATATTCAGGACTTATAGTTATGATTGCCTGCTCCCCTTTCTTCATTGTTGCTGCTGCTCTGTCTAAACCAGAGATAACTTGTTCTACATATATAAAAGCAAAGGTATTTCATTCCCAGATCTTCTTAATGACCAAAGTAAAAAAAGTATATGAGATAAACTAACCTTCATCTGTCAGAAATTGCAAAGGCTGCTCTCCATCAATTCCTTTCTTTTCAAATATAGTTCCATCTTGTAACTTAGCCGTATAGCTAACTGCACCATGAAATGAGTATCTAAACGATAAACATTGTTGATCAAGGTACAATCATCTATTACCAAGGAAGCTACACTTTTCGTGAAAAAACTTCCAACAAAATTAGTTGGCAGATTATCTCACTACGTATGAAATGTATAGATTCTCTTCTACTAATAATATGAAACTTAAAGCCTTCACTACTGTTGATTCCATCATAGAGGATCCATGTAACCAGTATGAAATGCCACAAAGGTAGTTGCTCAAATAACAGCATGTATTAATCAATGCACTTACCATTCACAGATGCACCTTCATTTGCAACCAAGGTTCCCTCTCCCTCTTTCAGAATCTTTTTAAATACCTTGCCATCGCCAGTGACATCAACAACAGGCTTAAAGGAGACCAACTCCAAATCAAGGTTCACTACAGAATTTGGTGGAATCGGATGAATGATCCCATCACCAACATCTTTCCCTTCTTCCCCAAAAGCATCTGCATTTTTTTCCCACTTAAAGGTATAAGCATGAAGGCCCTTGGATAGCGACCAACTTAATGATTTACATGAGTTGAAATTCCAACTAGATACAAATTGCCATACCAAGACGACAACAGAACTTGGACAGCTATAATTGCCTCTTGTGCCCAAATCCCACATTAGGACAATCATAAATACAGTTATATGCCAGAAATGAATATATAACTAAGGACATAACTTAACTACCTATACAATAGGCTAGCAGCTTTGGGAACACATAAAATAAAGTCTCAACAGACAGAAGTGTCAGCGGGAATGGGATAGATCAACTTCTGATATTGACTTTGCATTACAATTTACACACAGTGTAAGAGAATGTTGCAGCAACGTCAACGAATCATGACAACTCCAAAGGGTGGCTTGTTAAGCCATTACTTGCAGAAATGAAATTGATTATTAGTTTTGAACACCGTAAAGATGGTTACCTTTTCAACTCCACATTGATTAAGAAAAAATACTTTCTTGAAGCTCACCCACAAGCAAAAATCTCCTAACTTCTATATCATAATAGGAAAGATAATGAAACTAGAGATGTCAAATATCATGAGTTTTGCCACCCCTTTAAGATCACACAATTGTTTATTACTGTTGAATACTGGAATTAATCCGATCAAAAGTAACTAAAACTAATCATTTGAAATTAATACATATACATCATAGAAGAAAACAAAAGACTAATGAGATATAGGATATAGGATATTTATTTACAACAGTGGTGCCACATACATTGACTCTGAACGATTACTTTAACCTTCTCTCCTCCTTTCATGGTTATGATAGCTTTCGGCAATGCAGGAAACAGATGGTCTGTATTAAATATAATGATTAGTCAACAGTCTGCAGAGATCAGCATCATCCAGAAATGACTGATATTGTGAAATATTTACCATATAATTCTATTCATAAGCATTACCATCTTTAACATGAAATTCAATCCCTTCCTCCAGTGTACTGGCAACAATTGTACCATCAGCAAGGGTCACCTGATACTTCACTACATCAAAACCAAACCACATCAGTCTGCTGGGACACATTAAGACCAACAAGGAAACAAAAGCATATACATAACGAAAGATCAATGTACCAAGAACTTCATCTAAGCCACCGGGATGCTCCATCCTCTGTCCTTTCTCTATAATTTTCTTAATAACACCACCATCTTTGGTCAGATCCACCACTGTTATCCAAGAAACCAATTCAACCTCAAATTGAACAACCGAATTTGGAGGCACGCCCTCCCGACCAGCAACTCCATAGCCCATCTCAGGAGGTAATGTAAGCAACGAGCGTTCACCCTTTTTCATGGTAATAACTCCATGATCCAACCCAGTCACCACTTCACCTGTTAAAAAACACGGAAAAATTAAGCAAAAACAAAGAGACAACTAAAACTACCGAATTCAACCAACCCCAAGAAGATACAAAAATGTCTCACCTTTACCCAGTTTGAGAGTGACCGGTACATTTCTATCTCTTGTAGAGTCGAACTTCGTCCCATCAAGCAAAGTTCCCACATAATGAACTGCATTTTAAACTCATTCCATTAAAACTAGAAATGTAATGCATCATAGAAACAGATTAAACGCATATCACAGACATTTGCGAGTATGAATAAAGGATCTTATTCATGCATATATGTGGGTACCAGTAACTTCATCGTTGAACTCAGGGGTCTCCCAGCCAACCCCCTTTTGGAGTAGCAGCTTCTTGATTCCAGTGTTATTAAGCACTCTCTCTTCACCTACTTTGAGAGGCGGCGCCGATTCGATCACTTCCCCTGGTTCCTCGTCGAGCTCATCTTCGTCCTCAATGTCCGACAACCGTGTCCTCATTTACCAGCTGCTCTCTCTCTCTTCCCTCGATGAACGTAGCAGTTTCTGGACAATTCGATTTATGTCTTGTCAACGGAAAGTACGTGGCGGGAGGGGCAATATTCTTTTGAGCTTAAACAGTTTCTGCTTATCACGGAAAACTCTTTGATGCACATCTCTATTTAACTCACGTACTAGACTGACTTGATTTGATAAGATGACCTTTCGTCTACTTCACCGTTATTTTGTACTATCATGTTATCTTTACGCAAATGCGCCGTAAAAATATTCAATACATTTAATAAAAATTAAAATAGGTAAAAAAAATTATTTTAAATCATATAAAATTATAAAAATAGCTTAATAAAAATCAAAACGGTAATTCAGCAGTAGATGGACTGTCTATCATAGCGACGATGGAATCAATTGAGAAGGCTACTGAGTGTCCAACCGCTGGAG
>JANITX010000007.1:9400920-9411035 GCA_027564395.1 Erythroxylum ulei
AAATTCACTAACAATTTTAAAACCTCAATGACCCTCTCCAATCAATTTTCCAAACACAAAAATCACATTTTTCATAACACTCACATTTATGACCAAATATACCAGGAAATGTCATGAATGTATGTGCAGTCATTTACATGTGCAAAATTCACTATTCACGTATATGTGTATGCATGAACATATCAAGACAATTTTTAAGTACTCATAAACCATTCCAAATTACTATTCTACCCTTCCCATCGGTGATCGGATGTTACATTTGATTATTTTCATCTATTTCTACTATTGTCAATAACTCACCTTCTATAATACCTTTAAGAAAGTAACCATCTAGTGCAATCAACCTTTTACAACTAGCTAAGAACCATTTCTTGCAGCATTTAAAATGCATACATTATATCAAATCATAGCTCTAAATCATCTCTATGTGATGGCCTTTCAACAACCAATTCATCTTTATTTACAAGATTTAACCTTAGAAGTTCTTTTATGTAATCTCACTACTTGTCATATTATGCTTTTACACCTCATTACATTTCCTCTACCATAAACTTTCTACCCCTATAACAAAAACTACACCCAACATCGAGTCTAAAATCTTTCTAAACAAACATTGTCTAGCTTCCATATAGTGAGTCATGGGAGGTCATTGAAGTAATTATTAGGAAGTCACTTTGTATCCACACTTTTGTTAATGAAAAATAGGATTGCATGTTTGCTTTTACTAAAGAACTCTTATCTTCATGTATATATGTGAATAGTTAATCCATAATACCAATGGTACCTAAATTAAAAATGACCAAAAATATTTAAAATATTTAATTATAAACTATTTAAATCTCACCCCAAGTTTGCTTAAATGTATGATTTAGTACTTACATACACGTTTGGCTCTCATGAATTGTTTAGAATCATTAAACAATATGCCAAGTTAAATCTCAATCTTTACCTTATGAAGGTTGAATCTATAAAATTTTGATTTATGTCTTAACCCCTCTTCAACATTTAAACCATCTTATTCTTCAAACCACAATTTTCATTTGACTTAAACTAATATGTCATATTGCCATGTTGTACATCAATGTCACTGTTATCAACTTCATCATTTGCTGCATTTATCTTTCTTTTTTTGTTACATATTATAGACATTGCTCTTGATTGTTTTTATTCAGTTGTCCCTTTTTAAATAAAATAGCTAAATCTCTAGACAATTTTAACTCTTCATCAATAAAACCTGAATCAAGATCCTTTTTAATCCTTACATCAAAAAATATATTCTCTAATTCCTCAAGTAGATAAAATTCATTGTCACATACACCTATAAATTATTGCTCAACTTCATATTCATTCATAGATTTTACAACAATGAATTAAGTGATATTCACAGGGACGTAATTTACAATCCTAATAATAACTTTAACATTAGCAACATCATCAAAACATTCAACACTAACTTCAACATCCATATTTTGTACTAGATGTAGCAAACTGGATCTATAATCAATATAGATCTCTATCATGTTATGTTTTTCAATGAACTTATATATCTCTATCATACAAGCATCACTCTTTTTTTACCTTCTGATCGAGTTGTTGAAATCCTCAAACTTAATTCTAATTCTCTACATTCTTATAGTAGTCGTGGAACTAGTTATAGTTTCTTAATTTCAATTGATAAAAAAATGAGGGGGTTTATGATTAATTAACTAATAAAAAATTTAACAAGGAATCAAAATAAATCAACTAAATATTAAAACTAGAGTTTTGAATCCTTTTGGATCATAATATTTGAGTTTAGCCACATATGGCGTTAGTTTCAACACTAAAAATAAAAGAAATGATGACAGATTAAAAGAAAACTACTAAGAAACAAAAGAGAATGAGGTATAGAAGTTGTTGGATGTGTCTTTCCCTTCTTTTCCCACTCAAAATCTAGCCTACTTCTATCTTGCAAAAATTTCTATCTAAATCAATTCCAAATCCCTACATAATAGGGATGGAAATAAGTTTCGTAATTGAACTATTGGGGCGAATCTGTCATTCGGCATAATCTCACCTTATTTACTGCAATAATATGTCTACTTTTTTTTTTCCAAATTCATGATTTTGACCTATAATACTCCAATTTGATGCAATCTCTACTTGTTACCTTTTAAAACAAAATAAATATTAATTATCCTATTTAAGCACCAAAATATAGCTAAAATAAAAGAGATTAATTTAATTAACCTAACCAAATATCATCTTATCACCTTAATCAACCTATTATTTAAACCACTTACCACCATATATATAAACTTATTTGCTTCATGAGCATCCTCTAAGGTCCTAATAATAAAACCTATACATTTAATTGTCAAAATTTTTAATATCTTCACCCACATATTCCATATCTTCCTCATAAACACACTTTTCACTATAAAATAAAGTTAATTTCCCATCCTAACCACTATACAAATTTCAATGTTACATTAAGCATACATAGTTTATATAAACCAAATACTTTTCGTATAAAACAGTCACCATTTTTTTTATTATTAAACCTTATGAAATGTTACTAAAGTCTAATCTTATCTAACTTCTATACCTAATATATTTTCAAATTTATGAACAATCATACATACTTAGTCGATAATATATACTTGAAGAATCAAAACAAGGAAGAATGAACTAAGCAATAGACTGAAAATTTAAGTACACTAACATACACTGTAAGAGATTGAAAGAAAAAAGTCAAAAATGAAAAGGTTAATAACCATAATCTAGAACAAACTAGAGTATTTAGGTTTCTAACTTGTTTTTACCACTTGATATTCCAACTTACTTTAAAAATAAATTGAACATGTAAGGTGTGAGACACTAGAATAAAGAAAATTGGCAGTCAATTTCATACTAGAAACACGATAAATGTCATAAAAAATGAACATAATTGCTATTGAATATAAAAAATAGATAATATACATAAATGTGGTAGAATTATTTCGTTTACTTCCAACTCTCAGAGCAAACAACAAACGAAAGGAGCTCCATTCTTAAGACAAAGTCAAAATTCATGACATCAACTCCTCGTAGGCCTCACATATTAATAGGACATGATAAAATCACCCAAAGAAATTATGTGAGGCTTAATGTATATAACATATTTATAAATCACATATTAATTTATAAAACATATTTATTATTGATAAAATATTTAAATTAAAAAAGAAATTTCAAATTTCAATATGTTTCTCAGTTAATAAAAAATATACATCAATGTTTTAATCATAATAATATACTTGTGATTGAAAAGTGATATATAAGTGACCGAATTTATATCAGTCATATTAAATAATTATAATCTTTATTTTTTTACATCTTTCAAAAAAAATTAAATAATTATATTATTTGAAAGACTTTTTTGAAAAAGGAAGTATAGAACACCTCATATATAAATAAAAAGTTAATAATTATCTTAATAAAGTAATTTAGCTTTAAATTTATTACTTTATAAATTATTTAACTTTAAATTTAGAAACCTTGAAATCTTTTTCGATTAAGTAAGTTGCATGGAAACATTAGAAGAAAGAAAGTATGGAATCAAAATAAATGCTACTTTTTAAGTGTTGTCTTATCACTAATTATTAATTATGGGGAACAAACTATTCTCATGGCTTCATTAATTATGCAAACCAAATAACGTCATTTTAATTTTTGGAGAAACCAACAGAATTGTGGTTTTGTCAGTAATTTAGATGCATAATTTTCCTGCCACCTATTGTCGCCTATTTTTACGATAGAATTTACTATTCCGCCACTATAATTCGTCATGAAAATTTCAGGAATAATTTGCCTCCACGTTTATTGACGAAAATTTTAGCGATTGCAAAAAATCATTTTTTCAACAAAGTTACTAATAGAAAATCAATTTCCATCACTAATTTACTACAAAAAAATTTTGTCAGTAATGTGTTATTTTCTTGTATTGAAATATAAAAATTCAAAACAAGAAATACTTGAATTAAAACGTATATAAAAGTTTAGAACAAAACTTCATAAGGTTACAACTAGAGTTTTGAATCCCCTTGAATCAGAATAATTGAGTTTAGCCACATATGACTTCAGTTTCAACACCAAAAATAGAAGAAATATGAAAATTTGGGAGAAAAGTAAGAAGAACGTTTGATTGATTTGTAGAGGTGAAGAACTTCCCTCTTTAATGTTTTCCTATCATAAACCTAATCTAATACTATCTTGCCAAGATGCCTATCTAAAACAAATTCAAATCCCGATATAAAAGGGATGAAAAGAAGCTTCCTAATTAGATTCCCACTTTTCAAGTAAATCTAGCAATAGGCATGATCTCGTCTTATCCACTATAGTAATTTGTCCACATTCTCCAAAATTCATGATTTTCACCAATAATGTCCAAATTTGATGCAATCTCCACTTTTCATGTCTTAAAACAAAACAAACATTAATTTTCCTATTTAAGCGCCAAAATATATTTCCCCCACACTGGACTCGTGCTTGTCCTCAAACATACATCAATTATCTTCATAATAACCTCCCATCTCCTTTCTTGTTATCCAAAAATATCTAAAAGCTAATTCACATTAAAGGTTTAGTATAAAATAACAATCGAGAAAATAAGTACTCGTAGGACACATTGTTAGAATTTAAACATAGTATCTCATCAATTCTATCGAAATCAAATAAAATAAGGCTCGACACCCTCTAAAGGAATTCACTTTATACACTCAAAGTGTTTAGGGTTTATTGAGCTCTGAAATTAAAGCATAGCAAGTTATTTCCATAAGCTTGCTTAAGAATCATATCTCCACCACTTAATAAAATGAGCTTAATGCAAAGGCACTTGAGAAGGGATGTCACGTGGCTTAGGTAAGGTATGACAAAAAAAGGTTTTTAGGTTAAGTAAATTGAAGGAGGTTATTCAAACTTATCCACACAAGTTTCAACTTAAATCAATCCAAAATTCACTTAATTTAAATAACATCCTTTTCAATATTTTTTTTCTTTTTATATTTTTTCTTTCTTTTTTCTCTTTTTTTATAAACAAGAACATAAAAGAGGAGATTTTGTTTTTTAATAATCCCTCCAATTTTATTAAAGAAAATAAAAAATCAAAGCAATGCAACTTGAATAAATAATTTACCTTTTATGGAAATACTCAAAATCCTATGCAAATAAGCTTTAAACAATTCCTTCAATTTTGGGGCTAAAAATTATTAAGGACATTAACAAAAGAAGGGCAAATTTGGCTTATAACAAGGTTATTATGTAAGAAAAGAAAAAGTATGGCTCAAATTGGTTTTGTAGAAATAAAAGTAAGGTAGGCTTGTTTTGGTCCAAAAATTGTTATCTTAAGTGCCCTTATTATCTTCATACACAAATTCATCAAAATTGTCATCTCAACACATATTCAAAAGCAAGTTCTAGCATAAATAAGCTATGTTTGATAACAGAAAACAAAAAAGGTATGTATGAACACATATGTGGTGAATGCTTTTAGGTTCAAAGCTCACTTCAAAAATGTATCGATTCTTGCACATTTTCATTCAAAAAAACCAATGAGATACTTAAAATAATTTAATGGAAAATACTAATCATGCTTGTCTCTCTCATGCATTATTTCTTAAACTAAAAATGTACCCTAACTTAAGGATTATTTATAAACAACAATTAGAAAATTATGAGGCTATCGCGAGGAATAATCAATATATGAATCATAGTATCATAAGTCCAAGCAAAGCCACAAACTTCATCATAATATAAACACTCGCACCGCCACACCTAAATCATACATTGACCAAAGGTATGCATAAGATGCTTACATCTCACAAAAATAATCAACGTAAATAAAGCACAGAATAGAGGACTCCCTTTAGATGTGAGTATTAGAAAGTAGATGTACTATGGTGTTGGTTAACATGGAGGTACCACCCCCATGAATTAGAGTAGAGTATCCAAATTCTTCCCAATTTTAGAAAGTTTGTGTTCCAATATTTCTAACCGAGAATGATACTCATGTTGGATTGGTGGAGCCAAAAGACACAAAGGTGGTGGAACGTCATAATCTTCTTATTGTGTTGATGATGAACCTCTTTGGGGACGATCGCGTGGTATAAAATGAAATGTTTTTCTTTATTGCTTAATTATTCCCATCTTGCTTAAAAAAAACCTATCCAAAGTTTCCATCTCATAGGCCATATGCATATTAGTGTTAGCCATATTAAGCAAATTAATATTAATAACCAAATGAGTGATAAGGGAACCAAGATATAAATTCTTGTTAGAAGATAGAACAATGTTAAATTGCATTGTCAACCAAGAACCTAAATTGACTCGTTCTTTGTTCACCAAACGTCAAATAAAGAATAACTCAACTTTAGTGTAAGTATACGCTATAACCTTCAAGCTTGAATAAATAAAGACAAAGAACCGCTACATATAAATCCACTCCATCTTATTAAAATAACTACTTTTAGATTTACTTAGATGATAAGTCAACAGGTCAGAAGATGTTAATTTCCATGCTTGAAAAGAATTAAACTCGCCATAATCAATGACATATTCTTTATACTGAGCCAAATTAGCATATTCTTCATCTATTAGCCATAAGAATAAATTAAAATTAGTGCACTCTATTTGATTTTGACTCCTATTAATCTGTATTGTACAACATTAGGACTACTTAAAGTAAAATTGTTTAGTTTATTAAATTTAAAGGTAGTATAAAACTCCCTAGTTAATTCAATAAAGACTGGACATCGAATTAACACAAAATATTTCTCACACATATCAATAAACAGATCATCAAATTTGTCTTTAATTTGCAAATCCTCTAAAGAAGGGTATTGTACATACTTACCTCCATTAATATGTTAGGATTTAATAGTAGTGTACCGTTGTTTTCACTCTTTAGTGCTAAAAGTGAGATAACCTCACAAGTATAACTTAGGTGGTAGCAAAACAGAAGTGTTTTTCTTTATCCACGTATGCTTCCTTTTGATATTGGTTTCAAGTCTCGTAGCAGATTAATGGTGTGTAGTTGTAGTCACTGACAATTTGTCTTTTGCTGCAGTCTTAGTTGTAGCTTTAGAACGTCCCATAATAATGGCAAGTATAAACAGAAACTACATCAAAAATATTGAAAACAATTTAATAATAATTAAAGTTAAACTGAAGGGAAAACACAAGTAATTAATAAAAAGGGGGTAAAAATACGAGTGGGTGGTGTGTGAAGGTAGCTTAGGTTATTAGATCTAGTATGTATATTGGCGAGTATTGCGTTGGTGTTGGATGCTAAAGGAGTGTTGTTGTTGTTGAAGTTGCTAGCTGTTATTATTGGAGCTGGAACGTCTTTGATGGGGCTGTGCGTTTGTGTTACTTGGTTGGTTTACTTTCATACTATCGGTGCTTAAACAATGTTGCATGGTGCCTCACTTGGCTATGCGTCTTGGGATTGGTTGGGAGTTTTGTGGCATTGTTAGCTGCAATTGCTAGCTTAGTGTGCATCTTTTTGCTAGTGAGGAGTGTTGTGTGGTGTGTTGTGCATCTGTTACGGTTGTTTGGCTTGGGTGTGGCTGTTTGTGCGTGGCCTGCTATAGAGTGAAGTTTCTGATGAGGGGCTTTGTGCTGGGAACTTTTAATATGGCCTGCTAAAAAGAGAAACACAGGTCAGGGTTACCTTTAAAAAAAATTAATTATTTTTTAAATAATTAAAAATGATAAGAAAACTTAGGATTTCATTCTAGAAACTAAATCACATAAGACGTGATCTCGTCTTATAAGATTTAATATTATGAAATTTTAAGGTCTCTACTCCTAACAACTAAATTACATAAGACGTGATCACGCCTTATAAAATTTTGTAATTTGGAATTTTAAGACCCTTTTCCCCTTAAGCAAATAAATTTATTTTTCAAAAACAATCAAATGAAAATTATATATAACTAAAACAAAATTAATAAAACTATCATATTTTGGATTGCCTCCTGAAAAGCGCAGTTTTTTTAATATTGTTAAGCTTGGTAGAGTTGGTTCTTCTCAAACTTCTTTGTATGATGGAAGTTCTAAATCAATATTCACCACACTGGAAACCATCATCTCCTCATAAAATAGTTTTAATCCATGTTTGTTAACCTTATAAATATTTCTGGTCTCTAAAATTTTTATTTCCGTTGCACTATGAGAAAATATAATAGAGACAAGGAAAAGGCCAAGCCATCTAGAACGTAACTTACCTAACATAAGCTTTAATTGAGAATTATATAATAACAATTTCTGTCCCACCTTAAATTGCTTCCTCAGGATCATATTATCATTGGTTACTTTGGTTTTACCTTTGTAGATTTTTGAATTCTCGTAAGCATCCAACCTTATTTCCCTTAGCTACTGCAATTGCAACTTCCTTTCCTCCCAGCTTTAGCCAAATCCATGTTGCAACGTTGCACCACCTAATAAGCTTTATGTTCAATCTCCGCTGATAAATGACAAGCTTTACCAAAAACTAATCGATAAGGAGACATTCATATCGGTGTTTTGTAAGTTATACTATACGCCCAAAGAGCATCATCTAGACGTAAACTCCAATCCTTTCAATTAAGATTCATGATATTTTCTAAAATGGATTTCACTTCTCTATTCGATACTTTTGCTTATCCATTCGTTTGTGGATGGTAGGCAGTAGCTACTCGATGATGCACCTCATACTTTTTAAACAATGTTCTCATCGTTCGATTGCAAAAATTACTTCTTTGATCACTAATAATGGCACGTGGGATTCCAATCGTGTTTAAAATATTAGACTTTATAAATCCTATAGTAGCTGCAGAATCATCAATTTGGATGGCTTTTACTACCACCCACTTTGAAATGTAATCAATAGCCAAAAGTATAAGAAAAGTCACAATATGAAGGAAAAGGCCCTATAAAATAAATACTCCACCCATTAAATATCTCAATTATAAGAATTGGGGTTTGAGGCATTTCATTTCGATAAGATTATGTACTTGTCTTTTGACTTCTATCACAACTTTTACAAAACACATAAGCATGTATAAATAAAGTATCCCAATATAATCCACAATCCAAAACTTTTCTAACAGTTCGTTTAGGACCAAAGTGAACACCACATGCATAATTGTGACAAAAAGCTGAGACAAAATGTTGTTCATTCTCTGGCACACATTACCTTATAATTTCATCAAAGTCAAACTTCCATAAGTATGGTTCATCCTAAACATAATATTTTGCCTCATTTCTTATCTTTTCCTTCCTATACTTACTAATGTAATTAGGTAAAGTTCCAGTAACTAAATAATTAACAAGGTCAGCATCCCATGGAACCATACATTTTATTTGGAACAATTGCTCATCAGGAAATTTTCAAAAATAGGTAAAATCTCTTCATCTCTTACCAACCTAATCAAATGATATGCTACTAAATTTTTCACACCTTTTTTATCCTTTATTTTCAAATCAAACTCTGATAGTTTGGACTCCTTCTTTGCTAAAAGGAATTTCAACGCTGCATGGTTAGAGTACACAATAACTTTAGAGTCAAGAAAATAAGATCTAAATGTATCTAAAGTAAAAACAATTGCTAAAAGCTCTTTCTCAATTGTATAATAATTGCATTGTGCAACATCCAATGTTCTTAAAGCAGAAAAGATAGCATGACTTTGTTTCTCAATCCTTTGGCCTAAAATAGCTCCCACTGTATAATTGCTAGCATCAAATATGATCTCAAACGGAAGATCCCAATTTGGTGGCTAAATAATAAGCATACTTGTTAATAAGGCCTTGAGTTTGTCGAAAGCTTCCTTACGGTCCTTTCCAAAGTCAAATGGAAAGTCTTAAGAACCTTAGATAAATGATTTAACAGTAAATTCATTTTAATGCATCTTTTAAGAACCTTAGATGAATGATTTATGAATCTTCATAAATAGTGAGATTATCTATAAATATTTCAATTTAGTTCTTAATATCCGATATCTATGGTGATATCTGATATCTATGGTGATATCCGAGTACGTATCCCGCAAGAGTGACATGCTAGAACGAACAATCAGTCAAAAATTCATTTCCAAAAGAAAACTTTTGTTTCTTTA
>JANITX010000007.1:9564771-9581715 GCA_027564395.1 Erythroxylum ulei
GGCAAGAGAAATTATGGCTCACAGGTCGGTCAGCTGGGACTTTTGGGATGACCTAGTTAGGACTGATGTATTGTATTTTCCCTGTATATGTAGCAAATCGTACTAAGTTTGTGGAGTGATGTACAGACAGTAAACAATGACAGTTGTGTAAATTACTGATTTTGATGCAATGCAATGAGGAAAATTTGAGTTTTAAAAAGTTCGTATTTTTATATTGATGTTTATTATTATGATGCCATGTGGAGTATAGTAGTGTTTGTTCGTTGTCGTAGGATATGTACCGATATGACCTACGGACGTCCCGGTATATACCCTGCGGTAAGGGGTGCTACATTATTGGTAGTGATGAATATCCTAGTGGAGAGGAATAAAGTGAAGCTTTGTGAAGACCAAGTTTAAGTATTAGTCATAACCTAACAAGTGTGCCACAACGTAAGGCTATACAGTGTAAATAGCATGTAATGTAAGGTTAAAAAAGAGTGAGAGTAATATGAGTAAGGTTGGGTATATTGACATTTGTATATGATAAAAACCAACAATGTTTCAAAGTAAAGACTTACAAACCTAACTACAATTATTTCACAAATAATAAACAAAAATTATTTTAAATTAAGTTCCTGATGAGTCATTTCTGGGATAGAATTTTTCAGAAGCCTAGTTTCTCTACCAAAAAATGGTTCAAGATGTAGGAAAAACTTAATATTTTTGTTAACTTAAGCATATGTAGACGAACAAAGAGGAGATTGAGAAAAGAGATGGAAACAAATTATATTAATGAATATGTCAAGATATCGGGATACATGAGATGAAGTTAAATAATCCTGGATCACTAATGGAGTTATAACTGTCAAGGAATTATGATACTTTCTTGCTACAAGTAATGAAAATTGACATTTCATACTTCATTCTCTATTTGATTCATACTTCATTGTTATACATCTTATTCATACTTCATTATCTTTTGTTATAGTTTAAAAGGTTGTACATTTTTTTGCATTAAAAGAAGGATGGAGGAATTTCATAGTTATTTTTAGATATATGATTGCTTTCTTAATTAAGTTCTAAGTCCAATTCTTGAGTGTAGTAGGTTGGATGGTGATAGAGGGATGTACATATTAGTATAGGCTATTAAGGAGGTAGAAAAAATTCATGAAGATGATTCATGAATAATGGCATTTGATTTGGAATTGGATCGTGGTGAAGGACTTATAGTCATATCTGATATGTAGAAGGCATCTTCATCTTTATATACTTATAGTTGATTAGATTATATCATTAATCATTAACTAAGTTTTTTCCAACTGGATTAGGGATTGGTCAAAGCAGTATATAAGACTTTACCAAATTCAACTCACTGAAGCTGTGTCATAAATATATACCACAATAGGTATAGGAACTTGAAGGGAAAGGATCTTGAGAAGTAATTTTGTAATTGTGCATAGTTCACCTATATAGAAGATTTCAACAAGAAGCTCAAAAAGCTTAACAAAATAATGCTCGAAAGTGCTTCAACCTTACTTGAATATCCTAAGCAGAGGTGGGCAAGATAATACCAAATCTTTAAATCCAAATGCCTAGTAGTTAACAACAACATAAGCGAGACTTTTAACGGGGCAATCTTACCAGTTAGAGACAAGTCCGTAATTAGTATGCTTGAAATAATTAGAATCATGGTGATAGATAAAGAGGTATACAGGAGACATTTTATAGATGGATTGAAGTTAGATATTGCATAAACTATAATAAAGAATTTGGAAAAGAACATACAAGATGCAACATAATAAAGATGATGCTTATGAAGTTTCGAAGGACGATGACATTCATATTGTTGAGGGTTAGTTGACAATAAACCTGTAGTTATCAAGCATGGAACCTATAAGGATATACTTATAAACATGCAATTATTGCAAATCCATCATTCAAAATAAAATGTCAAGACATTTGTACATTCATGCTATAAGAAGGGTTAGTTCTTGAGTTTGTATGACCATATGTTATAGTCAATTACGGTAAAATTTTCTAGCTTTCAACTGATGTAGAGCTGATACATCCTTTAGCATAAAAGATTCATGCCATGTAGACCCAAAATTGAAAGAAGGAGGCAGCATAATGAGCCTAAGAAATTGAAAAATCCAAATAAATTATCTCATAAAAGACAAGTGCAAAAATATAGGAAATGTGACAATTTTGGCCTACTCTAGAAAATACAATAAGGAAGGCTTAACATTACATGCTAAGACTTCTTTACAGGTATAAAAACCTTATTTAGCATACAAATCATTTGCAAACCTTGCAATAACTAATGTTTATCATTATGTCTATTAGGCAATCATAGAGGCATCTTTATAGGTAATAACCCCTTAACTTTTACCAATTTAACTTAGTTATAATAATTAATGATGTGTTTAGACTAACTAAAATAGTTAGCATTGCAAATAGAGTTGATGATATTGCTATATCAAGTCAATAAAGTAAAACAATGAGTTATATATATATATATATATATCATTCATTCATTAAATTATTAGAAATTAATTTAAAACAATTATGTCAATAACATTTTTGTTGCTAGGTTGGTAGCTCTAAATATGCCAGTAAAAAAAGTTTAAAGATTTTGTTTCGTATACATTCATCATTTGAACTAAGGGATTTATAGTTCAAACGATAATCTAACATCACTTTATAATAGTTATAGGTTGAAGGAAACCAAAGGAGAGCATCATTTGCATAATCATCACAAGAACAAGTTTCTTAGTTAAATGCAAACGAGGGAAGCAATATGAAATAACTCTTCTATGTATGTGCTATTAGCATAACTTTTTTATATATGTACTATTGGCATAACATTATTGACATATATACTAATGGCTTTTTTATGTATGTGTTGTTGGCATAACATCATTGGCATATACGCTAATGGCTTTTTGAAGTATATGATGTTGGCATAACGCTATTAGCATATGTGAGGATGGCTTTTTTTATGTATGCATTGTTGGCATTTTCATACATAACTTTTGCCTATGTGTAATTATGAATTCCAATCAATGTAAACATTGATATGCATATGTTTATCATTTATGAATCCATATATTAATTATTTAATATTTAAAAGTGATCATATGATAAATCATTATGATGTATTTTAATTGATTATAAACTTATTCCATAACACTTAGTAATTATTGCTATGAAATGTTTAAGACATTCACTTTAGCTCATATTTGATTTTAGGTTCAATTCGGAAGTGTAAGAGATGAAGTGAGTTAAAAGCACATTCTTTGAAACGTTTTTTTGAGATTCACACTCACTTGTCTTTATGGAGTAAAAAGGAGAAGGATTAGAGCAAGAGGAGACAAGACAATGCATAAAATGAAGAGCATATGTTGAAAACATCAAGCATAAAGAGTGCAGAAAATTTTTCACGACCATAACATAAAAGACATGGGTGTGAGCATGTTAGTCACGCCCACGACTTATTTTTCATGGGCGTGACACTTACTCATGCCCATGACAACATATCTCACACCCGTGACTTTGACACCTAACACCCAAAAACCTAGTTTGCACTATAAATACTACGTTGCGACACCAGAAAATGAATGAAATGTTTATGAATCGTTTTAATGGGTTTCGGGGGATGAAGAGAATGAAGAGGGGCAAAGCTCTCATCCTTTGGAGATGCATGGAGGGCTAGGCTTTCCCGACCCAGTTTAGAGGTGATATCGATGCTGAAGAACCTGGTTAAACATATCTTTCATTGTCATTGTTATACTTTTTCGCTTAGAAATTGATTATGTTATTCTATGTTTATTGTTTGGATATTATGTTTAGATGATCTTAATGAGTTCATTGGATTGTTTTATTATGAACCCATTTCTAGAATCTTCAATATAATTTGTAATTGTTATATTGAGATTTGTTTGTGGAAACTAATGGTTTCGAATTGTTAAGGATACAATTCGTAATTGTTCTGCTTTTGATTGGTGTTAAATCATTAAGGATACCATAAACTAGATTAAATGACCTGAGCATATATGTTTGTTTCCTTGATTAATCTATTTTTCTAATTTATAATGCAGCTGTCCAATTAAATCTAGAGAGATAATCCTAGGTTGTTCGATGGCTAGGTTAATTAATGGGTGTCTCTTAATTAAATACGACATAAGGGAAAACCAGGATTAATAGAGTTTATTTTAAACTTACGATTAATAGTTACTAAGAGAGGTGTGAAAACAACAATTCAATAAAGTATGTTTGATTGCGTATAGGTTGAGATTAAACTAATGATCGGGTCCTTAACAAATTCATTACTTTCATCACTTTTAAATGTTTTCTTTAATTTGTTTTCATTAGTTTAGTTTCATTTTTTTTCTTATTTGAAAACCAAACCAAACCCTCTCCATTTCCACTTTAAAAGCTTTACACACACTCTTAGTGAGATCGACTTAGACTTACCACCAACTATAGTTTTAGGTCTAGTTATTTTCTGTAGTGTTATGACGCGCTACGTCAATTTTAACACCGTTGTCAGGGAATGTAGTGCTTTAGTTTTTGTTCTTGATTTTAATTAGTGTTTTATACATATTTGTTTATAACTAGTTTCTTTTCAGTTATTTAATGATCTTCTTACTTTTTGTTTGATGTTTGTGTGTTAAAAAAATTCATGGACGAAAGTAATTTTTTCTATAACTCATATTCTCAATCTTATAACCAAGTTTGGAGTGATCATACAAACTTTATTTATAGATGGGATAACTAACAAAATTACTTCCTTGATAGTTTGCAGGAGCATAACAATTCCTGTATATCCCTGTTATGAGTCAAGTATATCCCTGGAAGAATTAGTTAATGTTTTTGTTGCTAATATTTTGCAAATTCAACAGGGTATGCAGCAGTTCCAGCAGGAAATAATGCAATTGCAGCTGAAAATGCTGCATCAGCTGCACACTTCCATCAAGATACAACATCTATAATCCAGAACTTGGCAAGCCAGGTGGGTCAGATGATAGAAGCTCTCGACTACCTATAATCATAAAGCGGAGAGATGCAACCATCTTAACCCAAGGTGAATCTAAGGGACGTTAGTGCAATGACCTCACAGAGTGAAGAGCAGCTTGAGAATCTTGACAGGATTACTCAAGGGATTGCTTGTGAAGAAGAAGTGGAAAGAGTTCAAAGGAGAAAAGGATACATCATTAAGCTCAAAGGTGAGCACCGAGTCCATAAATATTGTTAAGAATAACTCTTCACCTTTGCCTAGCAGATTGGAGAAATTAAACGAGGACAAAACACTAGAGGTGAATGACCATCAACCTAGACCCTATCCTGAAGAACCTCAATTGGAGGAAGCGCATGTGAACCTTGAAGATCATAACTTTGTCACGTGATAAAGGATCAAGGAGTTGAGCCAGAGACAATAAACAAAAGCGCTACTTAAGAGGCAACCAAAGGGAAGTTCATTTCTTTTCCTTCACATTTTTGCATTTATTTCTTATATGCATTTGTGTTTTTAAGTTTGCTTATTTTTATGTGTTTTAAAGTTTTCAACCAAAAAGAGAGAGAGAGTCAAACATTTAAACAAACATTTTCTCTTTTTCTATTGCTTCTAGAACTATATATTCATAATTAGAGAATGAATTGACTAGAGAATCCATGACAACTTAGCATATACTTTTACTCTTGTGATTGATCAATATACATTAAATTTAGAAGAGCAGTGACTACTGTAGGCACAAGCCAGTGAGATTTTGAGCCTTTATAGACTAACACATCCATATCAATCTCATTGTCTTTTGTTTTTGTGTGACCTTCATGACATGTACATTTTCACTTTGCTTTGATTTTCTATTTAAGACTATATTTTTATCACATGCATTAACATGGAAATGATATAGGCATTCTTTATCTTTACAAACTACATTAGCCAAATAACCTACTCATTGATATGAATTTTCCCATTGTTAAGCTCCCTTGAGCTTTATTATCCTTTCTTTTTATGCTAACCACATTACATGCTTTAAACATAACCAAATGTCCCACCCAAGCCTTAAAGCTAGTGAAACATTTGTTGATTTTTGATAATTGTGGATGCACAATAGTATAAATGTGGGGGTATGCATATATGCGGGTTGGTTATAATTGTTGAAATGTCATTTTGTCTTATCAATGGATTCTAAGGTTGATTTAACTTCTTTCAATTTTTATATGAAAAGAAAAAAAAAGAAAACGAGGAAAAAGAGTAAAAATAATAAAAATAATATATCTTTAAATAAAAGTATTAAGGAGGAAATACAATTATTTTATAAAGTTATTATGATTAGTTTTTTCCTCCTAAAGTTGTATTAAATGGGTGATTTGAAAATAATGCATATGAGGTATATGTTGTTTTGAAGGATCACTATTTATGATTATAATGTATTGTTTGTTATCGATTGTATGAGTAATTCCTTCTAATTCCTTATGCTTTCTGTGGTTTGTGGTGTGGGAGCTTGAATTTGAGCTATGAAACGTAGTTTTTGCATACATCATAATTGATGGTACTTGGTGTTGAATGAATGTTAATTTTTTCACTTGATGTTGCATTGAGTATTACTTTTACTTCACTAGCTTTGATGGCTTTTGGACTACATTATCTAAATACATCTCACTCTAACCTCTACCTACATTACAACCTTGAAAAGTCCTTCGATTTATGATTATGCATGTAAATCTTAGTGGTGGAAAAATGAAATGATATGTAAAGTTGTGGAATGTCATGATCATGAATGGTATTTGAGTGCACCTATGGATATATCTTTTTTAAACATATTTTGTCCAAGTTTACCTCTAGATTGCTCAATTTCTAAAGGCGATGAATGTTGATTGATAATGAGTTGAAGGGTTGAATGTTGAGTTTTTGTTATGTTTTCAAAAGTTGTTTCTCTTTACTTATGGCTATCTATTCTTGGGAAGTATGGAAAATGAGTAAGTGTTTTGGGTTGTAACTTTGATTTTAAGGTTTTTCCCGAAGACGATCAAAAGCTAAGTGTTGGGGAAATTGATATGTGCTTAATTGATTATACATTTATTTCGCAACACTTAGTAATTATTTCTATGAAATGCTTAAGACATTCAATTTAGTTCATATTTGGTTTTATGTACAATTCAGAAGTGTTAAGAGCTAAAGTGAGTTGAAAGCACAATCTTTGAGTCATCTTCTTGAGATTCACACTCAATTGTCTTCATGAAGTAAGAAGGAGAAGGATTAGAGCAAAAGGAGACAAGAAAGTGCACAAAATGAAGAGCATATGTTGAAAACATCAAGTATGAAGAGTACAGAAAATTGCTCACAATATGACATAAAACTCATAGGTGTGAGCATTTTAGTCATGCCCATGACTTATTTGTTAGGGGCGTGGGTGTGACATTCACTCACGCCTATGATAATATAGCTCACACCTATGACTTTGACACCTGCCACTCAAAAACCTAAATTTCACTATAAATACAATGTTGTGACAACAGAAAATGAATGAAATGTTTATGAACCGTTTTACTGGGTTTCAAGAGACGAAGAGAATGAAGAGGGGCAAAGCTCTCATCCTTTGGAAACACATAGAGGGCTAGGCTTTCTAGACCCAGTTCAAAGGTGATATCGATGCCAAAGAACCCGGTTAAGCATATCGTTCATTTTCTGTGTTGTTCTTTCTCTCTTAGGAATTGATTATATTATCCTATTTTTATTATTTAGGTATTGTGTTAAGATGATCTTAATGCATTCATTGGATTGTTTTATTAAGAACCCATTGTTAAAATCTTCAATATAATCCCTAATTGTTATGTTTAGATTTGTTTATGGCAACTAATGGGTTTGAATCATTAGGGATACAATCCGTAATTGTTGTGTTTCCGATTGGTATCGAATCATTAGGGATAACATAAACTAGGTTAAATGAATCGAGCATGTGTGGTTGTTGCCTTAATTAATCTGTTTTTCTAATTCGTAATGCGGCTGTCCAATTAAATCTAAAGAACTTATCCTAAGTTGGTCGATGGCTAGGTTTAATTAACGAGCTTTTTTTAATTAAACACAACCTAAGAAAAAACTGAGGTTAATAGAGCTTATCTTTAAACTACGATTAATAGTTGCTAGGAGATGTATGAGAATAATAATTCAATAAAGTATGTTTGATTGTGTATAGGCTAAGATTGAACCAATGACCGGGTTCCTAACAAATTCACCACTTTTAGATGTTTTCTTTAATCTTTTTCATTAGTTTAGTTTTGTTTTACTTTCTTATTTGAAAACCAAACCAACCTCCCCACCCTCACCCCACCTTTCCTCAAAACCTAAACACCAATTCTTTTTATTTTAAAAGCTTTACACACACTCTTTATGGGATTGACCTAGATTTACCACTAGTCATAGTTTTAGGTCTAGTTATTTTGTGTAGTGTTACGATGTGTTACGTCACATTATAATATAATAGTCAAGTGCACAATTATTACATTCCACATGCATCATGTTTAATATTTAACATTATAATTCAATGACATTTCACCATAACAGAATTGAAAGTAACAAGTACAATAAGCCCAATAATTCTTATTACAATATTCGTTAACATAAACTTCTTTTATTTTTTCTCTTTTGCCAAAAAAATTATGTCATATTTCATAAGTTTCATTTGCTCCTCAAACTCCTTAGTTGTTATTATCTCAAAACTACTTATTTTAGTCACCTTCTTTAATATTAATACTTCTTTCCTTAAATTTTGATTCACTTCAACAACTCTATTAGTAGGTTTGTCATCGTACTATTTGAAAAAATTACATCTCTCAACCGGAAACTTTTTTTATTATATAAACATTGAACACGAGCTTTTCAATTAATAACAAATATATCCTACTGGATAGTTGGGGCATCTGTAAAATATCTGGTCGAGATTATGATCATCCCATGAAGTCCCTAACTAGGCATTCAATCCACAATAGCAAACCATATTTTAAGTATTTAAATTTATTATTATATTAATAAATGATGAGGATTCCATAGTTTTAAGAATTGTCACAATAATAATCACATTAATGACACATATAACTCTCAATATTTCATAAATGTCATTAGTGAAATATCAAGTTAATTAAATTGAAAACATCAACAAAAAGAACCCTATACCTTAACGTCTTCGAAATAGATCCATAAATTAAAAAAAAAACTAATCACAAAATTCTATAATAATGAACCAAAGAAGAAAGATAAAATGAAAAGAAAGAAGTTGAAAATACCCCTTAACTTTGTCTTTGCAACTTCTGCATCTTCTGTTCTACCAACAAAAGAAACAAAAATAAAAAGAAAGTTAACTTGTGATTTGTTGACACAGTAATTCTAAATAGTAGTATATATAGAAGAAACACAAAAGAGGTTGAAATAGAATAAAAAATGTTTAAAAAATCAATTCAAATAGGAGACTGCTAGAAATATTTAACAAAATTGGAGCGTAATTGAAGAGGATGAAGTATCATCAATAATGGAGATTGAATATTTGTCTAAGATTGAGCAAATCTGAAGTGTCACTGAAACGCTGAAATATGTTTAGAGAAGGAGGCTAAAAATCAAAGAAGACTAGAAAAGACTAGTTAGAAGTAGATGACCTACGGTTTAATTCTAAGTTATGGTTAACAAACTGGCCGGTTTTTATTTATAACAGTTATAAAAATAAAATGAATAAAAAATTAGGCTAGTTCTTATTTATCTCAATTGAAACAACTAATCCGGTTCGATTTAAAATCATTAATAAAGAGAGTACCAATAAGTTTGGATAATCAAACAATTGCCTTGGAGACATTTTTACCAAATGCGTTCTGTTAATACATCTTGGGGATTTTTTGGCACATAAATGAATTGACACAATGCATAAATAACTGAGGAATTTTGATGAAGTATCACTGAAGTTTTACAACATCCAACGAGGACTTACAATAATCTACTGAATTGTTCACTGCACCCTCATTTATTTAAAAGATACAAACTAACAATTCTAAGCAATTTTGCAGTTACATCCTAACTGTCTAAAAGTTACGTCTGAACCAATAAAAGTTATCTAACAATTTGTGCCTTGTCCAAATATCATAAATGTTGAAGGGATAGTTTAGCACACCAACTAACAAATCGACTTAATCAAATAATTGTCCAAAATTAGTTGTTGTTAGTCTAGCCTTCAGTTAAGGTGATTTTGTATTGTTTAGAATTTATGTTTTGTACTACTAATTAACATAGTTAAAATTGTTCTTGAACAACACTATCAGATTATTGTCTTTCTACTAAGAAAGACGCTTTTAGTACTTTGCAACATCATGAATCCTTTGTCGATCTTTTGAGTTTTGAACAATTTAATTTGCACCAACTACTTAGAAGTATAACACCATCATGCTACTGAATATGTACAATTTTGTGTTAGTCATTTGTGAAAAAGAGGGTCTCGAAGTATAACCCTTTATAAATTTGACTAGGTATCCAAACTGATTATTTGGTGGTGGTGGGTGTAAATTTTATCATGATTAGGAGTTAGTGAGTGGAACTCCTTTTGTTTGTATCTTGTAGGAGAATTGACTCATCCTTACCTTGCTTCTTTTATAATGTATTTTACTCTCTACGAATCAGGAGAACGGCAAAATTGAAGTGCCAAAGAGCAATATGGTGATTGACCACCTAGCGAAGGTGAAAGCTTGGCCTATTACTCATGTATCTTTTGTTGAATGCTAATCTTGTATCAGTACATTTGAATTTTAACAAACGAGAAAGCTTTGACTGCTATTTATCATTAAACTACTCTTATACGAAGAATTCGATATGATCGTAATAGGATCCAAAAATCAGTTCGAAATTCTTGGATTTGACTACTCAAAGGTAATCCGATGTCGATTTTGAGGTGGTCTAATTTATTTATAAAAGCAAGCGTCAAGATCTGACAAGAATGATTAAAGAATCCGTTGTTGTTCCTTAATGATTTTACTTACTTACCGTGATTGGCCCATTAGCCAACTAAAGACATTCATTAGAATCACATTACACTAGTCCTACGCATGCTTTGTATTTCAAGACTTCACGATTTCACCTTATAATTCCACTGTAATAATTAGGACAAGCCTTGACATAGTTCCCTTAAAGACTCCAGGACAAATAAAAGGCCCTGAAAACCATTTCTTTTCTTTATCTGACTCTATACTACTGCTTGGAGTCTTCCAATTCATGGCTGCTACCACCACCTCCTCTACTTGCACCGATGTCTTCAGTTTTCCCTCAGATGGAGTCGATCCCAGATCAGTGCGCACCTCTTCAAACCATGGATCGTCTCCTGGTTGTACAAAGCTTGACGGGCTTGCTATGTGGTTCATCAATGGCGTGGCGAGTGCCTTTTTTGGGTCCTTAGAGAGATGTTCCTGCATTCACATAGCCACCGTAGACGACGGAGAAGAGGCCAACGACGCTCCCTTGATTCTCAACGACGGGAATGCCAGGTATGAAGGTGGCACCACTAGCGGGAGAAGAACAGTGAAGGGCAGGAATACTACTGGAGCTTCCGACCAGGAATAGTTCATATATATTGATTCCCTAAGCAGTTTCTATGAAGAAAAAAGCTTACTAAGTTGAAGGGTTTTTTGGATTTGAAGTTTGTTCTTCTATGATTGTGGGAAAGAGTTGGGAACTGGTAACGAGAAGGGAATTGTGTTCTTACGGGGTTTGAATCTCTTCTGACTTCTGAGTATGTATATGATCAGAAGAGCTAGACCAAAACTTAATAAGTGTTTAGTTTTTGCATGTTCACAATTCTCAAATGCGAAGTTCTGCAACTTATTGGTTTCTGGCATTCAGATTCTGTTCTATGTTTAGTTAATTGTAGATACCCTTTGGAAGCGTGTTTATTTCACGGAGTCGATATTAGTTGACGCAGTTCTGACCGTTTAGAAATCTTGGCTTAAGATGGAATTCAAACAGGCTTGTTTCAGTTGTTATGATGCCAAATATCTCGGATCGATTACTTCAAAAACTGAACAAGAGTTTGGAATCTGGTTAGACATGGAAAGCTAGTTTCCTATTTCATGCTTTATTAACTTTGAAAATAAAGGCCACACTACAAGCTATCACTGTTGCAAATCTTGCTCATAATAGCTGGTATTTGGTCTTGGAAAATCATCATAAGGGAAAAAAAAAAAAGTAAACCGGCATTAAAGTTGCTTTAACTATTCAAAAGGAACTTATCATTGTTTTGAATTATGTCGCCACCTAGCTTCTAATCATAATGTCACCGGATGGTCCCATGCTTTTTGTTTTAATCTTTTAATATGGACATAACTCAAAGAGGAATCCAAAGTTAGATTTAACCAATAAGCATGTCTAATCTATTCACATACTTTAGTTAATACATCTGATTTATGACTTTCAGTGAACGACATTTCTCTACGAGGCATTTGGAAATCTGCGACCGTAGCTTTTGGTGGCATGTCCAAAGCCTAAACTGCGAAACCAACCTGAATGCTTATCATGAACCAAAAAAGAACAAAAAAAAAAGGAAAAGAATTGCTTACTACAACTTCATTCACGGCTCTCAACCATATACGTACTTAATATTTCCTTGAAAATGGAACATGTTATAATAGGCTAATAGCAAGATTCATTTTATTTTAAATTTAAAATATGACGTTCATTATAACAAAGTTGCTATTTGGCTACGGAAAAGAAAACGAAAAAACTTCGCCTATAATTGTTAGCTACATTCTTGTTTCGTCGCACAAAACATTGTCAAATCTCCATAGCCGAAAACTATAGGCGATGTTTTCAAAATCGTAGCCAATAGTTTTTGGCTACGTTTTTTGTTAGTAGCTAAATACTATCAACTACATTTTTAGAATCGTAACCAAATATTTTTAGCTACTTATTCATAAACTTAGCTATATATTTTTAACTACATTTTTAGAAATGTAGTTAAATCATTTTAGTTACATGTTTTTAGATATAGACAAAAAATTTTAGCTACGTTTCTAAATGTTTTTACTTATATTTTATATAACGTAGCCAAATGTTATTTGCTATGCTTTACATAACGTAGTCAAATATTATTTGTTATGTTTTTAATAATGTTGCAAAATGTTATTTGTTACATTTTTTATCCGTATTATTGAACAATATGTTTTCGATATAATGTATCGATATATTTTTTATTGTAAATTTATCATACAAATAAATTGTATAAAATATTATTAATTCAAAATAATGAGCATTGTATTTAAAAAGTAAAATTATATAAATATCATTAAATTATATCCACGAAAAGAATATTATTCCTATACAAGATATTAATGACAACTTTGGCAATTGTTATAGACAAAACAATAAATAAAGAGACTAATTTACAAATTGTAAATGCTTATATTACAAAAAAATTAAAGCATAAATCGAACGACTACCTTATGTTGTCTATGTTGATGAACTTGTAATCATCCAAAAAGATTAGCTAAAATATACTAAAAATATTATTGAGTATTGAAACAATAAGTATTTAGTTCTAATTAAAGCAAACATCAAATAACTTTATCATTTATGACATTATCAATCATTAGTTGCATCTTCATCATTATGTAATCCAAGAAAAAGTATTAAATTTAAATTATAACACATACAGGAATTGAAAGAAAAAAAATTATAAAAGATAGAATTAACACTCTTCGCTTTCCTCGTCATTTCTATCATAATCCGAGCAAAGTAATCTTTTGAATAACATTATCATATTTTGCTAATTTTGCTTAGTTTCTTATCTCCTGATTACTTAAGCTTGTAATGTAGTCTTAAGCTTGTTGTTTTCCTCTTGAATGTGTTGAATAATTATTTTATATGTTAATGTTTTTTTCCATAAATACAAACAAAGATCTTACATATTCATTTCAGACAATTAAATCATCTAATAAGATTAATGGAAGCAAACATAAAGGTTAAAAAAAACCTGAACTTTGGGGTCAGCTCAATAATCACACAAACTATTCCAATTTTTTTTAGACATTTGTTCGAGAACATGTCTTCGTGCATCTGTATCAGAAGGGAAATATTTATAATACTTATGCCACTTGAAACGGGGATCCCTGGTCTTTTATGTCAAGTAACACATTTTGAAATATCTAGATTCTCAATATCCATAATATTCAATTTCAACTGCGAACAATAAGTAAATGTGTAATTAATCTTAAAATTATTGAAACAATATTGCATATAGTTAAATATTTTGAAAAGTTACCGCAACTTTATTTAAAGCATTTTCAAACAAGTTGTCTTCCTTCAAGTCCTTAACATGTTTAAGACAAGGTAATTCTATTCTAGCAATAATCCCCAACTCATTTGAAAATTTTGTAAATTGGACCATGTCTACATGATGACCTTGCTGAGTATCAATTTGTACTGATAACTTGTAATTCATTCGTTGCATATCACAACCTCTAGTTTTATCTCTACATATTTTTTTAATACTAGCATTTGAAGCTGACAACAAATAAATAATGACAAGGGAATATTATAATATATAAATATATATTAGAGCATAAATCTAGTTGAAGGTGTTAAAGATTAACAAACTTGCTCTAGTTGCTTCATTGTTGTTTGAGGCAGAATGAAGTTGTGTATGACTAATTTCATTGGTGTTTAAATATAATGTTGTTGTTAGCTAGGAATTGAATTGATTGCACCAATTGATTGAACTAGTTAAAGTTACAGATCCTTCCATTCTACAACTTGCATAATTGCCACCTTCTTCCCTTTGCTTCTACCAAGTGTCATTATATTGGATATCTATCAAAAAAACATAAAAGTTAGAAATCAACATACATTCAATCATCAACATTAATCGCATTAACATCATTCAATCATCAATATACATTAACAACATAAATGTTACCAACATTACATTTGAGACAATATAAAGAGCACTTTATGATATATTCAATCATCACAGTCAATATATATTCAATCATCAACATTAATCACGTTAACAACATAAATGTTACCAACATTATAATAAGAAAAAAGAAAGCTAGAGTGGACCATTTTTTATAAGTCATCTAACTTTTGTCCATGTGGTTATACAATTATATGTAAATTACTTAATTACTAAATGTAATTTAAGTTGTAATAACATAATTATAAATCAATTTAGGATGACATACCAAGTTTGAATTCTACTAAAGAATGCAATTGGTTAGCAGACTATGACAAACCCTGTAATAAGATATATGACAACATAAGGTTTTGTACTTTAGAAATATGAGCTAGTTTAGAATAGGAAGCATGAACCCATCTCAAAACCCATATGTGCATTCATTTTATAGACCAAGATTGTGAAAGTCACTTCCAACCACATCCTAACTAGTTTGCAATGAGGTTAATAAAGTGTTCAAGCATGTATCTACAATCCATATATCTAAGCTTTTACTCAAACTTTTATAATAATTCAAGCAATGAGTTTTAAACATACCTCTAAATTATAAAGCAAGAACTGTAAGATTTGATTCAATGTGTGCTTTCGCTATTATGAGCTTTAGCACCTCCTGTTTAACTGCATTTGTAATTAAATTATTATTATTATCATCATTCTTAAAAAGCATATCAATGTTTTGTTTGGCATGGATATTAGACATTTAGTACCATTTGCGATGAAAAGAAATCCAAAATAGATAAGCCATGAGTAAATTTATTTAAGACAGAGTGGCACAAACAAAGAAACATAATATAATCAAACTTAAGCCTTTAGGTTGTATTTACTGAGACATATTGAATGGTTCAAATCATTTTATGCTTTTTTTGGACAGAGAAAGATGGAAGTCCTTATTAGTTAGTATTTTATGGACAAAATACTAGAAATGGAGAAACTCGAGATGATGTATGTGCCAATATGGATTAATTTTCATAATGTGTCATTGGAGTATTGGTCAACAACATACTTTGCGTTTGACAAATTCCTACTTTGCACTTTTTAATATATATGGTGAAAACAAATGAATCTTTTCCAAATTGTAGTCCTAAACCATAATCCTTCCTTTATTTGGCTATTCAAAGTGATTTAAAGAACATAAGGATTTCAGGTTAAGTGATAGAAATAAGCCACATTTGATGGATTTGAGTTCTATCTTTCGACTTCTAACTCTTAAAGTGACATTTAATATAAAATACATACTTTTTGAAAATTTAAAGGATGATAGATCATTTTAAGATTAAAAATTTTAGAATTTAAATAAGTTTTATTCTAATATGTGAAAACTAGGAATTAAATTTCAATAATGCATAGATGGTCTTAAAGTTTGTATTTAATTTTTTTATTACAAAAATATGTTGAAAATCTAGGGAAATGTTGTTCTTTAGGCCATAAGTCAATAAAACCCATAAAATTAATAGCAACAATAAGAGACTAAAAAAATATTTGAAATCTCTATTTACTAGAGACCAGTGTTATGGATTTCGTTTCGTACCGGCCTAAATCTGGTACCGGTACCTTGACTTTGGTACCGGGTTTGAATACCGGTCGGTACCGGTCCGTTTCGGTTGTACCGGCCGGTATTCAAAATACCGGTCAAATACCGGCCGGTACCGGAAATTTTCAAAAATTAGGGGGTTTTTTTGCAAATTTTTTTAAAATTTTCAAAATTTCCCTCCCTCCCTCCTACCTCTCCTTCCCTCCCTTTTTTTCAAAGTTTTAAAATAATAATAAATATTTTATTATTAATAATAATTATAAATTAAATAAAGTTTAAAAATAAATTATTTTTATTTTTATTACTAACAAATTATTTTTATTTTTATTACTAATAAATTATTTTTATTTAAATTTATTTTAATATTTTATATAACATTTATTAATAAATACTAATAAAAATATTTTATTTCTTAAAATAAATAATTTTAAAATTATTATTTATAAACTAATA
>JANITX010000007.1:9606636-9617154 GCA_027564395.1 Erythroxylum ulei
TTGTCATTGAGCATGCATTGTACATAGTCCATTTATTTAATTGTGAATAAATGAATGCTTATACGTGTGCAATTATTAATGAGTGTGAAATGGGTATTTTGCATAAATGGGTTGTGCAGGTCAAGTGTCCGCATTCAAGCGTTCCAGAATTTGGAAGCAAATGCTATTTTGGAGTGTACTATGAGTAGACTGAGATGGTCTCACTTTATTGTTTGTTATTTGAATTCTGTATTCATTAACTGCTGAATTATTATGTGAATGTGACTGATTGTGTGATTTCGGACAGGAGGTCCGATGAATGTGATGTATGAATGAAATATTGAAGTGCTCATTGAATGTGAATTGGATTAACTAAGTGTACGTAAATGGATTGTTAAATATGTTCTGAAACTGCATTGGCATGTAAATGAAAAGTGATACTCAACTTTAATGTTGAATGCTGGACTACGGTCCGATGACATGTGAAAGTGAGTGATGGGAAACTACAAATGTGATTAATGCATTCCATTACATGAAGGCATGAAACATAATGGTAGTTGTGACCAGAGTAGTGACCGATCAGAGCCACAAGCTCAACGTGTGAAAAAGATCCTCGAGCTCAAAAGTGATTCAGAGTCTCAAGCTCAACGTTTAATGAGCCCAATATGGGACAGTTATAAATGAGCCCTATATGGGACAGTTATCAATGAGCCTAATGTCCAATAGATATGGGACAGTTTAGGCACTCGGTCACAACAAAATAATAAATGAAAAGAGAGTCTCATGTGCATTGCATATGCATGATATGAATGATTATAATGGTTTGAATGATTTCTGAATGCAATATGTGTTGAATGTAATATGTCAAATGACTGATCAAGTGTATGTGATTCAATATGATTGTTGATGAAATGATGTGAATTATGTAAATTGTATGTTCTATGTGATGAGTGAGCCATCGATGATGGTCACTCACTGAGCTCGCAAAACTCACCCAAAATTTGCAAATATTTTTCAGGATAAGAAGAATACCCCGTTAGGCCAACGGGAGTATACCTACATCATTCAAGCGAAGGTTAGAGGTCGGGATCAGTTCGCGTCTGCATTCAATGTCTTTAATTTTGTATTGAACTATATATTCAGCGACTGTTGTATAAATGCATATTTTTGAAATGACTAAAGTGTTTGTTATTGTGAAAGGGCCCAATTGGCCATATGTGAATTTTATAAATTCCACTATATGATTGAAAGGGGCTTATGCCCTATTTGATTATGGTCTTCCGCATATTTTGTTTTGTGTTTCAAAAGAAAAAAGATACCAATTTTTGAGTGAGTGAGTGCTTTACCACGCCACCCTCGTGGGACACGGACTCGGATATCACCGTCGATGTCGGGTTCGGGTCATTGCGGGAGTGGGGTGCTACAAGTTTGCTGATAAAAATTACTTTAAGATACTTGGAATTATCATGAACATGCATTATACATATTCAGTATACATTAATGAATTCTTAATCATACACAATAGTGATTTGTATATGTGTTAAATGTTATAAAGGAACGTATAGAACGAACACTTCCAGATATTGTCAGGACTTCAAGGCAATAAGAAAACGGGATTAATTGTAAGTAATTTAGACAGTAACTTTTGTGAGTAACCTAAGATGATCTGACCTTGATTTGTCTTGTTTATTACTGAATTGAAATTGATATTGATGAATGTGTACTGATTCCAGACATGAAGGTCCAAGGTATTGATTGATAAATGTGATATTGAAGTGCTACTTACCTTACTTTGTTCTGCTTGTTGAATTTGATTTTTGTTGATTGTGTTCTGAATTTCAGACAATGATTGTCCGAGGTGTTTGATGCATGTTATATCATTGGAAGTGCTACATGCATGTGAATATGGTTGACTACTAGCTTTGCACATTAAATGTCTGAAATGACCTTGTTTTGTTTTAAAACTATTGAGTCCTAGTTGTGGGTAAATAGGCATGCCTAAAAGGATCTGCAGCTGCTCCAGTGACACTTCAGTGTTAAGATTTCGGTCTCTCCTGGACACTTCAGTGTCGAGACTTCAGTCTCTCTTGTATAAGTCCCGTTACCCACCTCTGTAAATGGATTTGCAGTCCTCTGATTTTGTAATCTGATATATGTTTGATTCTAACATAAATATAAAAAAATTGTATTATGATTCTGAAGGGTTTATACCCTCTTATGATATTCAGTTATGATAAGTATAAAAATCTGTTCTGAAATGTATTATGTTTGATTTAATGGTAGGTAATATTTTAATACATGTTTATGTTGTTATATGATTCTGTATGATGAATTGTCACTTCATGTATAGATTAGTTGTTACGCACTAAGCTATATGCTTAGCACGGTGGATTTGCCCCCATGTAGGTTCAGAGCAAAGAGTATAAAGAATGGGACAAGTCAGCCGCAATGGCCAAAGGAGTCTGAGTCTGAGTCTTATTTTGAGAAAAATGTATTCTGAGTTTATTTTGGGCTTGTATCTGACGTGTATGACTTGTCAATTTGATTGAAGGTTTGTAATAACCTTAATACATGTTGGTCTTTAAATTTATGGTGTGTAATATGATAGGCATAGTATGAATGATATGTTAAGTACTGTATGGTTGATTTGAGATTCTGAAATGCATGTATGAAATGTTCTCTCTCTTTGTCTCGGTTTTATATATATTTTTTGATGTCTGCGTGGCGCCCCCATATCCTCCTAGGGGGTATTAGGGCGATACAGTTAGTTTGTGATTTATTTGTGTTTTATGGGTTAGTACAAGTTTTTGAGCTTAAATATTATGTTTTTGAGGTACCTTGATGTGTTTCTTAGTGTTTCAGGGTCAATATCAAAGAGCGAAGAAATTTCGGAGGAAATCCGGGCCACAGTATAGGCCCATAATCGTGGTAAATAGGCCACAATCGTGACAGAAGCTCCAGGTTTAGCCCATCCTAACAGAAGGCTCGGATGTGAGCATGATCGTGGCCTGCATCGGGCAGACGCTCATGAACTTCATGTTTCAAGGGATTTTTTGGACCTTTCGGACCCTAAAATACCCTAGGGTTAGCTAAAGCATAAAGAAGTATAAAAAAGAATATAAGGAGGCATAGAAAAGGGAGCTTCCAAGGAGCCACATTTGAAACCCTAAAGTAAGAATATAGAGAGAGAAAGAGAAGAAGGAAGAGGTAGAAAAGGAGGACGAAGCTGACTCGACATGTTTCCCAGATCAGGAGGTTTTCTGACGTCGTTGCCTTCCATCGTCTATTCCAAGTTGTATTTCCTTTTTGTTTCGATTTATTGATGTATAGAATTGAAATGGATAGTATGATGATAGGATTTGGAATATCAATGATGTTCTAAACTTTCCTTCAGGAATTTTTTTTGATTTAATGCTAATTTAGTTTATTGTGTTATCTGGATTAATATCGTGATTTAATTATATTATTGCATAATTTGGTAATAAATTGAGATGGTGAAATGAATGAAAAATGATTAAATTGAATTAATTAGAGTTAGGTGATTTAATAGAAACTGTAATAAATCATATTGGTAATAGTGTGGAGAGAGATCTCGTGTGATATTCCAATAGTTTATTAGAGTGCTTTAGATCTAATTAGGATTTGGATAATTTTGTGAATTGAGAGATTGCAATTTTCATAATCTGATTAAGGTTTATAATTTAGGGTTTAATGGTTATATCTCGAGAAAGAGTAATCAACCCTAGGACAGAACTTACACTCCATTGACACATAATCGGCTAGATTAGAATTAATGATAAGTAAAATCTTCTTTCTCATAAATTGGTAAATTCCTTAGGTTGATTTCTATTATGATTGCATATTGCCCAATTATATATTCTTTCGTGTTTAATTTCTGATTTAAGTGGTTAAATTTAATTCTCGTGATTACTTTCTGTGCATTGTTGATTTTGAGTTTTATATATTGTTGGCCTTAGATTTTAGGATTAGGTTAACCCCCTTCCTTGTGGGATTAGCACCTCTTATACTACAGTCGAGACTCATACGGTTGCAGTATTTGAGGTCTTATAAATTTAAAGGTCAAACGACACGATCATTGACTGAGAATGTTGTTGTTCAACGTCAAGGCCCAGTAGGAACAGTACTAGAGGCTAAAGGATAAAAAGTTTGGTACTAACTGATTCATCGATTGGGAGGCGCTAAAACAATTTGGCTTAGCCCAACAAGTTCAAGACCTTGTCAATATTGGCGTATGGTCCTAACTTTTCGAGATTGAGGAGCCATCCTAAAGAGAGTTTACATTAGAGGTCCTCTCCACTTTCTTTATGGAGAGTGGTAACTACGACAGGGATTGACCTATCACGATCTAGTATGGATGATGGGAGAAATGTTCCAAATGAGCTACACCAAATTCTCCATCACAATGTGTCTTTATAACCGAGAGTACATAGGGACACCGAAGTACCTTGCAGTGGATAGATGTTCCTTATGGATTGTCCCCTTGACACTTATGGCATATGATTAGCACTAAAGATGACTACGATCTTAAAAAGTCAAAGGCTTCTACTTTACGACACCTCGCGCTCAGATAAATCCATGATATTCTAAGTCACATACTGAGCGGTCACGGTGATAACTGGGGAATCATCGAGAACATAGACATGTACTACCTATGGAGTATGAGCGAGAGGACCCGAGTTCACCTGAGACATGCACTTTTCCAATTTATCAGGCGTTAGGGCAAAGACAAGAAGGTCAACACAATTTGTGTTAGACCTTATATGATCAAACTGGATAGATGAATGGGTTTATTTAATCAACTACCATTGATGTGACAGATGAGTACCATAGTGGCACTTAATTTGGCATTAATGCAACACATGCTTGTGGTATGCAAACATCAGGGTCTCACAGGCGATATCTACAGACTTATAGGGGAACTCGACAAACCTATAATGGAGGGTGGAGATAGAGTGAAGCAGCCATCGTAACAACATCCACCACCACCCGAGATAGGAGATGAAGAAACATAACCAGATATTCTAAAAGGTCTCAGAGCTAGGATGCAAAACCTATCTCAGCTAAAGATAAGATTATTGGAGAGATGGGTAGGTTAGCTTATGGGAACTTAAAAGATTATCTGACGACAACAGGCGGAGCTTATTGAGAGGGTAGGAAGCCTCGAGCATACAATTGGAGGGATCGGGGAGCTGATGTTATTAATGGAGAGTCGTCCAGGTGTCGATTTCCAGCCTCCATTATTTAATGAGGGCATTTCCTTTGTATCCCTCCACCGATATAGGATCATCCACCCGAGGACGCTCCTTTGTTGGACCAACTAGGATCACATCAGGAGGGAGAGGCTTGATTTCTTTTTATTTTTTCTTTTTCTTTATTAATTATATATTTTTAATTTTCTTTTCTCTAACATTATAATTAATGTTATTTTTGTTTTGAATTTTATGTGTACTATTTTGATTTCTTTATGTTCTGTTTATCCCTTTTTCTTTATGTTTTTCAAGGATGTAATCTCATATTGGATGGATCAGAAATCAGAAAATTTTGTCATATGTAGGAAAGTACCACTAAACCTTCTCACTTATTATATATATATATATATTATGTACATTAGGGACAATGAACAACTTTAAGTGTGGGGACGGGATTCATGATTTTTATTGATTTTCTTAAGTTTATTATAATCTTGGTTATAAAATTTTATGAACTGATATTCTGACTTAATTGAAATTTGTCCATAATACCATATTTCATTTTTTAATATTGATTTGAATTAATATGCAAAATGATGATAGTTAGAATAAATTTAATTTTTATAAGTCATAATTAAAATAATCATTGAGATAGTCAATTTGAATGATATTGCATACTATTTACACATATATACCCATCTTTTTGTGAGCTTTTAGGCCTAGAGCAAAATTTCAAAAAAATTTAAGTTCTTTTGTTTCTTTCATGTGTGTTATCCTGTATAGTGAAATAATTCTAAAACTTGCTTTTATTATGTATATTGAGACCATATTTGTTAAATTAGAAGCACTGAAGTGATAAAGGCATTTAAATTTCATAATGTGTTTCAGCCGAGTGATATTGATCTAGAGAAGTGGAAAATACAAAGAAATCATCTACAAATCCAATAGAACTTAACATCAAACCTCTACCTTGCTAGGACATTTGATAGAAAAGAAGGGAGATTTAAAATTATGAACTCTTCATTTTCTATTCATTTTCCTTCTTGTGTATGTTTAATTTCGTTTTCTATCATGTGTAACTAAACACCTTGTTAGTTTTTAGGTGTGAGAAGTCCTAGTTTGTGCTACAATATGTTTTAACTTTTTTATTTAATGCAATTATTTTTGATTGATCTATTATGATTCAATTATGTGTTTAATATATGTTTTAATAGATCAAGATTTTTTTTTTGGTAAATCAGAAAAAATTAAATAAATGAACAAAATATATACAGAAAAGTTCACAGACAAGGCTGCAAAACACCCCTCCAGCCAAGCCTCAAGGCGACCAATAATAAACTAGGAAACACTACAGCAAGGGAAGATGCAACCCGAAACCCACTCAACAGTAACATCAATAAAACCAAGAAACAAAGCCAAAGCCCAAGCATACAAAGTCAAGTAGAAAGCCTAACTAAGACAATCCAACCCTTAGCTAGCAAGCATAGGCAAACTAAAATAAAAGAACTGCGTAGCCATAGCCCCGGACTAGCCAAGATGAATACTGCCACCAAGAAGGAATTACTCAGCACCTCCAAGGGTAGGCATAGCAAGCAAGGACACTCCGAAGAAAACCTCGAAAGCTGTGACCTAGAAAAGACCGAACAAAAACCCTGTGAAAAGAAAGGGAAAATTAAATTACCTCCTCTCGGTGTTTAGGCTGAGCAGTTCCCTAACGTGGGAGAAAACTCCTGCAATCACGCGCTCCTCATCCAAGGCTTCATTCCTGAAGGTTCTGGCATTACGTTCGGTCCAAATGTGGTAAACAACAGTGGAAAGCAGTAGAGGGAAGAGAGTGATGATTGAAGCTCTGGAATTGGGAACAGTTAAGAACCAAGGAAGAATAGTGGAAAGGGTAGAAAGATTGAAACTGGGCAAGTTAAAATGGGAAAGACAGTGGCCCCAAATAGCTTTAGAAAAAGGGTAGTAAAAAAAAAGGTGGTCTATAGATTCATTAGCGGAAAGGCACAGAGAGCAGTGATTAGGAATATAGAGAAAAGTAAGTTTATCCCAGGTTGGAAGCTTCTGCAAGAAAGAAAGCCATAAGGTAAAGGAGCATCGAGGTATACTATATTTGGCCCAAACTAGTTTGTACCAAGGGACCTCTGGTAAAGGAGGACGCAAGAAGTGGTAGGCTGACTCATTGGTATAACGCTTTGTTTGGCTAGCTAACCATTCCAGACAGTCTGGTAAGGAAGTATTGGGGGAAAATGAAGGAGGGGCCAGATGTCTAATAAGGTCCAAAGATACCTCACTCCAGCTCCAGGTACCATTGCGGATCACATCTGACACATGTGCAAAGAGTGGAAGCTCCGAGCCATTAATCTCCCTCGGTGTAGACAAGGTCTGTAGGATACCACGCGGGTGCCAAGGATCCTGCCAGAAAAGAGTAGACGTACCATTTCCAATCCTAAATCTAAATTGAGAACACAACTTGTCCCAGACTGCTAAAACCTTTCTCCAACTCCAAGAACTATTATAAGAAGGCTGAGCGCTCCAGAAATTATGCCTACGCAATATTATTGTATGAACCCACTTCACCCAAAGGGCTTCCCTATCTTCAAACAAAAACCAAATCCTTTTACCCAACAATACTTGATTCCAAGTAGTCAAGTGTTTAACTCCCAAACCCCCTTCCTTTTTGGGAAGACAGATATCACTCCACTTCACCCTAGCTTGAGACTTAGCACCTACCTTACCTGCCCACAAAAAATTCCTAAGTTTAGCCTCAATATCCTTAAGGATAGAAGAGGGAAGAATAAGATGAGAGGACCAGTAGACATGGAAGGAAGAGAGAACAGAGATAACTAATTAAAGTCTACCCGCTTAAGAGAGACTCTTATGGGTCCAATGATTGATCCTATTATCTAACCTATCAAGAAGAGAACCACAATCCCTCCTAGAAAGACGACCTGTAATGAGAGGAACGCTAAGATACCTAAAGGGAAGAGAACCTTGCTGTAGACCCGACACTAGATGCATCCTATAGCTCAAATGACTGACATCCGAGGAAAGGTAGAACTAACTTTTGGAAGTGTTCATTTCCATGCCTGAGTACATAGAGAAGGTATGCAGAGAGTCAAGCAAAAGTTGAGCTGACAGCAAATCCCCATGACTGAACATTAAAAGATCATCCGCAAAGAGAAGATGATTAAGCTTAAGGCCCTGACATCTCCAATGATATTGAAACTGGGGAGAGTTTTCAGTATTCAGTCTCAAATTCCTAGAAAACACTTCCATACAGATAATGAAAAGGAAAGGAGATAAAGGATCCCCCTGTCGTAAGCCAGATTTACCTTTGAAAAAATGAGTGGGAGATCCATTGACCAAAATAGAATAAGAGGGGGACGTGATACATTCTTTAACCCAACCAATGAACCTCCTCGGTAAGCCTACTGCTTCTAGGGTACTAAGTAGAAAATTCCAATGAATAGAGTCATAAGCCTTTTTGAGATCCACTTTGAAGGCACAACGCTGGTGGGAATTGGATATGTGATAGTTCTTGAAGATTTCTTGAGCTAAAAGAATATTATCTCCTATTCGGCGATTCTTGATAAAAGCACTTTGATTTGGGCTTACTATCTGAGGAAGGATGTGACTGAGCCGATTAGCCAAAATTTTCCTATAACCTTATAAAGCATATTACAACAAGAAATAGGTCGAAAGTCCCGAACTGTAGAAGGATGAGCAGATTTAGGAATAAGGGAAATGAAAGTAGAGTTTAGCTCTTTGAGCAGCCTGCCATGGTTGAAAAAACTTTGAATAGCTTCAATAACATCTTCCCCTATAATGGGCTAGGCCTTTCGAAAGAAGAGCCCATTGAAGCAGTCAAGACCAGGGGCCTTATTAGGGTTAAGGGAATGGAAGGCCTCTTGAATCTCTTGTGGTGAAACGTCAGTAATTAGAGCTTGAGAAGGAGCATCCGAAAGGGGATGAGGAAAGAGTTGAGCTACAAACTCCTTGGAGGGATGGAGGTTCTTCTCACTACTAATAGAATCTTTAAACTAAGCAAGGAAAAGGGCTTGGATATCAGCAAGATCTACTACTCGTCTACCAGGACTCACCTCCAGAGAATGAATGGAGTTACGGTTCCTATGGGCGAGGAGAGAATTGTGAAAGAACTTAGTATTACAATCACCTTCCTTGAGCCATTTGATTCTAGAGGATTGTCTATAAAAAGATTCCTGGTCCGCTATAGATCTATAGAGATCGCTAATGGCCTCTGACTCCCTAGCCAGCAAAAGAGAAGAACTAGGGGAAACCTTCAGTAGGTCCTGAATGGAATTCAATTTGGCTTGACATTGCTCAACTCTAGCATTAATGTCACCTATCTGACACGAATTCATAAGTTTAAGCGCTTGCTTAACTTTCTTAAGCTTAGTAATAACCCTAAAGAAAGGAGAACTGAGAACTGGGAAGGCCCAAGCATCTGCTACAGTCTGGAGGAAATTAGGCTGATCAGCTAAGAAATTAAGAAATCTAAAGGGGCAGGCATGTTTAAGCTGAGAGCCAATTGACTTCACCACTAAAGGAGAATGATCAGAAATTTGAGGGTTATGGATGACACAATGGGAGGAAGGAAACTGAGAGGACCAAGAAGAATTGATGAGAGTTCTGTCAAGTTTACGGGCTGTGAATGAGGTTCCTATCTATTTATTGGACCAAGTATACCGGGGTCCACTATAATTTACGTCAAAAAACCCATTATCATCAACAAATTGCCTAAAAGCATTTTGACTACTCTGAGCATTCAAGCTAGGGGGGGGGCAGAATCCTGGGGATGAAGAAGTGCATTGAAATCACCTGCTAGCATCCACGGATGGGAACCAACTGACAGAGAAATATTGGACAGGTCAGTCCAAAGGCGTTGCCTAAGGGTCGGATTATTAGCACCATAAACACAAGAGAGAAGGAAAGGACTAGAGCTTTGTCTCGGGTGGATGTGCACATGGATGAATTGATCCGAATAACAGAGGGTAGAGCACTCTAGGATTTCTGGATTCCAAGCTAACAAGATCCTGACATTGGGAGAATGATCTAGGTTGCTAAAGGTATCCCACCTAGGGAATAAAGAAGAGCAGAATTTTTGCAAAAAATCCAAAGACCTAATTCTTATCTCTACTAAACAGACTAAAGAGGCAGAGGTTTTCCTAAGCCAAGCTCTAACTGCCAGCTGCTTATTGGGGTGGTTAAGACCACGCACATTTCAAAAAACTAACTCCATACTACAAAACCAGCTAAGCCACAACATTCTACTTCAATCTACTTCAACTTTTTCCTAGCTTTCCTA
>JANITX010000007.1:9620665-9662195 GCA_027564395.1 Erythroxylum ulei
TTATACGAAAACATTCCATATTTATATGCATATATGCTAACATGATGCATGAACAAGAAAATGCATTGTCTTAGTTTTCTTTGAGCTCACACGTACTGAAATTTCAGGTCTTAACCTTTAATATGGTGACGGGATATTACAAATCTCCCCCTTAAGTGTGAACTTCTACATTAAGCTTGGACTCTCCCTTAAGTGAAAGCCTTTTTTTTAGCAATTCGAGTAGTATATGCGTCAACTTGTCCTTCTACTCTACTAGTCTGGGCTCATCGGAATCTCCTTGCTCTTCTTCATGGAGAGGCAACCGTAAAATCTAACTACTGTCTCTACACTTATCCTTTATCGAACCATTGGCTCTGATAGCACTTATTGGATGTGAGAAGCCCATTTTATGGGAGATCTTTATTATAGATCTAGCGAGGGAAAATACTCATGGACTTTAACACCACACTTTAACCTAAAACTTTAAGACATTAAAGTTTATTGATCTTTTTCAGTTATATATCCTTCACTAATTCCACCAATTCCTACTCTCACTTTACATCTAACAAAAAAATTTCATAATTTGAGACATCATGGTACTCATTACCTGCTCATGTCTTTTAGTCGATTCCTCGTCGATATACTGCTTGTCGCGTCTGCATCGATCTCCAAAGAACGAAATGGTTCTTAACATTCTCCCCGTATTCTATTAAGGATATGTTAGATTCGTCGAGCCATGCACATTGGACGCACGTCAAAGACAAAAGTTACACCTGGAATAATCCGATGGTTGAAGATTAATGTTTAGTTTAACTACCTAACTGAACGTTATAGTATTAATCTAATCCATTAATTTAATGGAGGAAGAATTTCAGAGAACTGAAAACTAATAGTAAAGCCAGTTGCGTAGCATATGGAACGAAGTAGAGAATACTTCTTGAAAAGGAAGCGTCTGGTGGATTCATTCGAAAATCACCTTGCAGCACATGAGCCCTGCTACTTTGGAGTTTGTGAAACTTTAGAGAATCTACATCATGTTAGCCTCCACTAATACTATTCTTTTGCTTTTAAAGTTCTCTAGCTTGCCATTATAACGAGAAACTAACTACCAACCCAGCTAAGAAGACTACCCAAATTCATGTAACTATCAAACTATATGCCTATAAATATTTATCATTAACTACTGTACAACCCTAGTGCATAACCTAATATAAACAGTATGTGCTTGGCATGTTCAGGCAGAGCACTGAAATTGTCGTTTGATACATGGCTGAAAAACAAAACAATCCGCTTTTAGGACAATCAAATGTCAGTACCCAAGCAAGAGAGATAAGTGACTTCTGATTTAAAAGAAAACGCAAGCTTCCTTTTGATTGATCTAGAACTGTACATATTTGTGGCATTTGAACTATGATCACCGACTTCTGGCAAGAGCTGAATTAATTAATTAATTTAAGGTAGCTTCCTACAACCAAGCCATTGAATTTCTTTGTGTTTACTTTTACCTCCGTTTCCAAGTGTATAGAGTCTTTGACTGATGAGGAAATGATGATCGACGATTAGTATCTAATTAGGAAATAAAATCTCAACGTGTCGCTTTTTGTTCTTAGCTTACTGCCAAGAAATAGCACATTTAGATTTAGTCCTGTAGAGAAATTATCACGGTGAATCCATATGCTCAGGAGGTCTGCTTATAAAAAATTCTGAAGAGACACACCTGGCGTTGGTTAGAGTTGCTTGAAGAATTATGTGGAATATGTACTGCCTTTGTTTTTTGTGCTTTTTTTTTGGTATCGAGCAACACGATCGAAGACCACGAAAGTCAAGTCATTATTCCATTAACGCTGAGCACTCCAAAAGCTGCTATGCCGTATCCCACATGTCTTGGGCTGTTACATATAAAAGTTTGCTTCTTCTTTTTGCTGATACAAGATGAGTTTTGTTTGATTCTTCGTGATTAAGCTAACCTAATCTTTCTACGTCCCTACCCCATTTCAGCAAAGCTAACCAAAGTTAAAGAACATGCACATGAAATTAAGATAAACGGGTTTATTTTCTGAACAACAATGCCTCATATTTTTCAATATAATTGTTAATGTGGGTCCCATGTGTCCCTTCTCTTGGTCCATAAATACCCGTTCCCAACACTTCGTTTCTCCCTTTTCCCTTTCTTTCCATTCTCTCCCTCTCGCTCTGAGATCCGGTTCAGTGTGTAAAAACCGGCCAGCTACTCTTGTGCTAGTTTACCATGTTTTCAGCTCACGAGGCGTCCCAATTCAATATCCCGGTTCATGAAATCGGGTTGACACCCAACGAAATCGAGGAACTCTTGCCACTCTTCCAATCATCAGCTGGTAGTCAAACTCAAACCTCCGGTTCGGAGGGGTCGACCAGGACGGTTTACTCAGTGGACGAGCGAAAGCGAAGACGCATGATATCGAACCGCGAATCAGCCCGACGTTCCCGTTGGAGAAAGCAGAGGCATTTAGAGAACCTCACTGAACAGGTGAACCGGCTAAAGGAACAAAACCGAGACCTCAAGAACTGGTTGGGCACAGTTCAAAACCATCGCTACTTACTGCGGAGAGAGAATGACCGCCTAAGATACGAATCCAGTGTGCTCGGGGCAAGACTTTCCGATCTGTGCCATATCTTAGTTGCCATGCAAGCCATGCAACAGCCAAAATAATCATCTTTAACTATGATTTTGACCGAGAATAATTAGCTAGGCTCAATAAAAAGCTCTAATATTTTGCATGAACTCACAAATATTAGAGTCCTCTCTCGCTCTTCTCTCTCTCATCCAAGCAGGTGGGTGGATTTGATTAATCAGGAAAAGTTGTTTTTGATGAAACCCATATTGCTATATAGGCACCATGTAAAGATTCGATGCCATTCCCAGATGCTTTTTGGGTCTTCCCTAGGATTTCTTTTTTAGCAGAGGACCATCTTTTTGTTCACTTTTCTTTTTCACTCTTTTATAAGCTTTTTACGTGTTGGGATAGTGAAGAGTTAGGTCCAGTATGAATGCGTGCTGGAGGTCGAGAGTTTGGTGAATTGTTCAGGTTGTGATAAGTTCGACATCAAAGAATGCATGTTCGTGTATGTAAATATGTGTTAGTAGAGAAGCAGTGAATGTAATGGTTGTTCTGTTCCCATGTCTTTGGATTTAGACGCCAACTTTCATTCGAGCAGTGTGTTTTCGGGGACGGGTAGTGTGCGCTAATCAAAAAGCAGACACAACAATATGAATGCGCATTTAAATACAACTCCATCATAAAAAGATTCGTGACGAGAAGAGTTAATATCTAAACCATAAAATACTTTAGTATGGTACATACTGTTAACACTTTGGAGAAGGTCATCTTGTTTGATACGTACCTGCAAAAGACATGTAACGTGTTGCCTAGCTTCTGGAGGAGTAAAATATTCCTGCAACAAATGTCAAACTCTCTAGCCAATTTCCTACGTGGATATGAATAGACAACAAAAGAGAATCCTACCAGAATCATTACTTTTCTATTTTTCCCCCCATTGAGAATAATTATGAAATATAACATTTGGTATATTCACCAAACGAACACGGAAGCTTGATGGTGCATATGGGAACAAATTAGCATACATACGTCAATACTCTTGGTTCCACTTGCACTAATAGTTTTCGTAACCCTTTACGGTACAATCGAAAGTTGGCATGAAAAGATGAGAAAGCGTTTTCTAATATGAAAGGTAAACAACCCTCTCCAAAAGTGACTTTTACCTTTCAACTTAAGGAAGGGATTAGGATCAAAAAGTGGAATGCATTAAAATGGTGGGTCAATTTTGTCATTCTATTAATTGTCAACTAAATGCTTCTATATTAGCATTGTATAAGTTCCCTCATAAGTAAATGGTCAGTAACGTATATAGATACATGCGGAACGTATATCTAGACATAATCTATAGTGATTGATTTAAAGCTAAGTGAGAGGAGCCACTTAGCTAAAATTGAGATGACTTCTAATATAAAATCCAGTAGGAGCCTTAACAAGGCGGGATAAATGCTCTGCCTGATCAAAAGGTTATCCCAACTGGGCCACCAAAGAAACAGATTTTTTGTGTAATAATAAGGCCTATCAAATCTTAATCAAAGCGTTGTTTTAAACTTTAATTCATTTGAGTTGTGCTCCGAAAGAGCATAAAACAAAGTTATTACCATCTTTAATGCATTGATTGTTGGATCTCTAAGTAACCATGATTAGCAAATTTGCATAATTTTAATTTGAACATTTTTGACTTTGTTCTCTGCATAAGCTCAGCGAATGTCAAAAATGAAGTCAATTATTCATATGTATCGTATGTTGAAACTTCATTTTCAGAGAGTTGTCTTTGTAAAGTGCATCACTTAAAGGATTTGATTTGTTTTAATGTCTAAGATCTGTCGTTGTTCAACTTATAATCTCACCAGATATTCTTCATCTTATCAACGCTTGCTTTTTCTGAGCAAACTCAGTCCTCATCAAGGCGTCTACTAATCTAAGCACTTTTGTTCAGCCACCATCAAATCAAATAAGATGTGCTGTGGCTTTAAAGGAAATTTTGCACGAGCTATATCTATACAGATCACTTAATTTACACGTATACTTGCATGTGATTATAACAATTCTTTTTTTCCAATGCGCTCCTGTTTTTAAATGGAAATGGAAGAACAAATGAACATAATTTGAGTAAAGCCACCAGAAACATATATGAAAGTTCATCGAAATTGAGTTGTTTTGTTTGGTTGATTTCATCATTAATGAATAAATTAGGAACGTGGCTGATGTTCCAATGTGTTTATAACTACTTTAAAGCTTATAAAAAAAATGGTTGGCAATTATTAACTTTAAAGTGTATTGACTAAATACTCGCAATCGTACAGTCTCCATACAGTAGGATGGACCATTTTGTTCCAGGTGCATGGTATGGATTTGGATAATTAGATATGTAGTCCCCATCAAATCATCAAAGTATCATTCCAGAGAGGATAAGAAAGCAAAACTAGCTATAGAGACGATACAAAAGCAGGTTGATATATTATCCAAACGCTCACTAAAGAATCGAAAGAGACCCACCATTCTCACCCACGAGTGCTTAATTGCACAATCATACAACACAACTGTGGCGGTCTATGTATCATCTTTGCTTAGTTACACGTTGTTTACTGGTTGGTTCCCATGTACTTGCTGCTTGACTAAAAGCATTGCATCCACATAAACTTGTGGTTGTCTTTGCTTCTTCCTTTTTATTTTTTTCTTCACGTGCAAGGTATCTTTATTTTATGTTGGTAAAAAATTTACAACCATAAGAAAATGGAAGTTTCATTTCAAAAGTTGCTGAAAGTTATAGGCTTTTTGAATGAAAATCGTAGTTTGTAATCATCAGTTTATCACGTAACAAAGGTAAATTAATTAGATAAAAGATTAATATCCAATTTCTCGCATTACCTTGCAAAGAAACACAAGGAAAGAAGAAGAAGAAAAGGTTTACTTTTCACTGTTTGGTTGTTTCACTTTTCCGTGTCTTGGCTTCAGAAAAGGATACAAAATGTCACATTTATGTGTAGGCTTTATAGTGTAATAATATCTTTTGAAAATAAATATGAAGTTGGCGGATTTATGATGGATGACCACGAGTCCGCAAACCATCTAGTGGTGTCTTATACATAATTTCTAACTTTCTGCCTTTAATGTGAAAACTTTCTTGGCTGGACTATTTCCCAGCAGCTTCCGCAGTGCTTATCTTGTTTCTGTTTTGAATTTGTTGAGCCTGTAGTAGTTAATATGCAGGTAATTCTATTATCTCCTACCACTTTACAAGGGGTGTTAATTGAAAAAACATTAATCACTTTTGCATGCCGCTCGAGTGCGAAGAGACGTTTCCTGCAGTAATAAGTAATTGGGCCCTTGTGTGCTGGAGGGCAAACAAAATAGGCCTAAAACATCCACAGAACTTCCTTTGGGCCCATAGATTATAGAAAGGCGCACTCGACAAACCCAGAAACATTTGAAAGAGCCGAAAAGGGAAAATTGAATGTGTCTAGGGTGGGGGCGTTTCTGTAATAGCCATAACATTTTCAAAATCCTGAACTCTCGTCTGCCAAGTTGCCAAACATAGAAGCCCGCCCTTGCCTGATTTCAAAAACTAACAGCCAAAGTTCCTTCAAAGACATCATAACCAAATTCACGTTCAAATAAAAAAGGAAAAATCAACCGCCGTAGAAGTCCGTAATCTGTACGAGTTCAGTTATGGAGAAGATCTGCGTGGCAGTCAGAGTGAGACCTCCGATCTCAAGCTCTCAAGAGATCGAAAATGGCGAAACCTACTGGAAGGTCGAAGACAATCGCATCTCACTTCACAAGTCTCACGGCACTCCTATCGCCGGCATATCTTATGCCTTCGGTACTCTCCTTATCATCTAAGTTTCCCTATCTCTTATCTCCTATCTCCTATCTCATCATCTCAGTAATGATCTTCATGTTTGGTAGATCGCATCTTTGATGAGAGCTGTACGAACGCTAGTGTCTACGAGCTGCTTACAAGAGACATTATCCACGCTGCAGTTGACGGATTCAATGGTAATTTTCTCAATATTATTAGGCGATTGATTTATCTGCGGACTTTTGAGCTAACCGTTGAGGTTTTTAAACCAGGAACTGCGTTTGCTTATGGACAAACCAGCAGTGGTAAAACTTTTACCATGAACGGTTCTGAAACGGATCCGGGAATCATTCGTCGTGCTGTTAAAGATGTTTTTAACAGAATAGACATGGTAAATGTTAGATATGAACGCTGTTGATAAGAATGTTCAGAATTTGATTTTCTGAGATTTGATTTTCTTGGAGCAGATTGCCGATAGAGAGTTTCTGATTCGAGTTTCTTATATGGAGATATATAATGAAGAGATCAACGATCTTTTGACGGTTGAGAACCAAAAATTGCAGATACACGAGAGCTTGGAGGTTAGATATTATGAAACCACTTTTTGCAGCTCTCTCTTAATTGTTGTTGTTAGATTAGATACAATCAATTGAATATGAGCTTTCCTTGTTTGTAGCGTGGCATCTTTGTTGCAGGACTCAGGGAGGAAATTGTGAATAATTCTGAACAAGTTCTTAAGCTTATTGAATCAGGAGAAGGTTAGTTTAAATTCACGTACTATAGAACTCGAATTGGTGAATCAAATCTGTTCTCAGTTTCTCTTTTTGTTTCTGAATATTTTCTTAGTTAATAGGCATTTTGGCGAGACGAACATGAATTCTCGTAGCAGTAGATCTCACACAATATTTAGAATGGTATGCTTCTACTCTATTGTGAGAAATCAACCTTCCGTTATACATAATTAGCCCTGATGAGTTTATTTTCATTTTCATTCAAATACAATTTAAGGTGATAGAAAGCAAGGGGAAAGATACTAACTCAGCTGATGATTACTCATGCGGCGATGCTATTCGAGTCTCTGTTCTGGTCTGTGATCTCTTTGTCCAACCAATGAATTTATGTAGCTTGATTTATATGTTTCCATGTTTGGCAGTTACTGTATGATTCAGAATTTTCTTGAGCCGGTTTTTTAATGCGTCCCTCTGTATTGAAATTAGAACTTGGTAGATTTGGCTGGATCAGAACGCATTGCTAAAACTGGTGCTGGTGGAGTGCGTTTGAAAGAAGGAAAGCATATCAATAAGAGCTTGATGATACTTGGCAATGTGATAAATAAACTAAGCGAAGGTGTAAAGCAGAGGTAACTGCTTCTTCTGCATTACATCTCTTTGTATGACAATAGAAGTATCATTTGATAACGGCAGTATAAATAATGAACACAGGGGTCATATTCCTTATCGTGATAGTAAGCTGACTCGTATACTTCAGCCTGCTCTTGGTGGTAATGCCAAAACTTCAATTATCTGCACTATAGCTCCAGAAGAGGTGGCCTAACATCAGCTTCCTCCCTTCTTTTTCTTGTTTGACGATGGCAACCCACTGATGGTTGTTCATTGGGGTCCCTGCATAATTGGGGCATTGCTGTATTTTGTTATCAAATTTATAGGTACACGTGGAGGAGTCGAAGGGAACTCTCCAGTTTGCTAGCCGAGCCAAGCGTATCACCAACTGTGTCCAAGTCAATGAGGTATATGTCTCCCGGTACTTTGACAGGTCAACCATTTCATCCATTTGGCTTATGTTGTGCGTATAACATTCTTTAATCAATCAATTAGTTTAGATTCTTAAAGCCGAAAACGTGATGCATCTCCGGTTTTGGCGTTCTTAAGAGAATGAAATGGAGGGCATGGTGTTGGCTGGACGGTGCTAAGTCCCAACTTATTTTGCAGTTTAAGACAGTTCACTTCGCATTTCTTAGGCAACCGCCTGCTTCACTTCTACGCTACACGCTTGAAGTCATTAAATTAATGCCTTACTATTTCTCAAGTCTTTTTCCTTCTCGTGTGGTCGCTTCTATTTGCAATGAATTAACTCAATTGTCAGAAGTACTACTTCACTAAAGCATCTTCTCCAGCTATTTGATGAAGATGCAATTAAACTTTCACAACGCAGCTAACAAGAGTTGGTTTTGTTGCAGATTTTGACGGATGGAGCCTTATTGAAGCGGCAGAAGTTAGAGATAGAAGAGCTACGTAAGAAACTTCATGTGAGGACAGAATTATGTATGATTTTTTTAAATGCCATGAAACAATTATTTAACAGAGAAAATCTTCTTCAGGGATCTCGATCTGAAGTGCTAGAGCAAGAAATTTTGAAATTGAGAAACGAAATGCTCAAGGTAGAATGAACATTTGTTCTAAATATGGGCATCCACCAGGAAATATATCGTATAAAGTTTTTAAGTATTGCTGTTATTTTGCTAATTTCCTACTTCAGTATGAACTAGAGCGGGAAAAGCTTGAAACGGAGCTAGAAGAGCAGAGGAAATCACACAAGGAACGTGATCAATGCATCAAAGAGCAGCAAATGAAAATTGACAATCTAAATAACCTTGTCACGTCATCAGACTCTGATAGGATTTCGAATCAGGTAACGCTGGATTCAAGAGCAGCAGAAACATTTTAGTTTTATATCATATGTATAATCTCCATATTAAGCATATTCGATCAGTTTTCAGCGGATAACTTCTAACCCCAAAAGCATATTGACCACTAAAAATGTTCCTTCCAGCAATTGATTATTGTTCTCATGATCCACTTTTTGCTTGTATCCTCGTGATGTAACCAACTAATGTGTAGTAAGCAAACAATGTACTTAGTCCCCTCCTTGGGTAGTTATTTCTATTTCCGAAAACATATCACAAATTGATGAGTTTTTTTTTAATTAGTTAGCCTTTTTTACAGAAACGAGCAGAATAATAGTTTAGAATCGCAAATACAGAGCAACAAAGCATTTCTATATTTTGTCTTTCTTTCTCATCCTCTCCATCGTTGGTATTTTGACTCTAGTCTGCGATTCGTTTGGACAATTCATGTTTTGAATCCTGATTCAAACACAATCACTTACAGGGGCAGAATTTTGGGAGACAAAGCGTCAAGGAAGAAAACAACGGAAGCAACAGTATTAACCAGGAGGATTTCTTCAGAACGCCTACTTTCAAGGCAGCTCCCAATTCCTTTGTCGTCAAACGCCCCAATTATTCCAGCCTACCAGATTGCAGTCCTCTTCCAGATACGCTAAGCAATGTGGCTGATGAAGACACATGGATGAAAATGAACAAAGGTTATGTAGCCGACCTGGATTCAATTGAGATGACTCCTGCGAGAAAAGTCCAATCCTTTCCATATAGTGATGTTACCCCAGTGAGTCAATATTTCTAGTTTCTCCAGTGAGACATTTACATCGCATGAGTGGATTTGATCTATACTATGAGTGCTCAGTTTCCTATTCGCAGCTAATAATTTTGTGTTATTTACGTACATAAGGTCATAGTTGATAAATTCGTAAGCAACAAATTCAATCATCTTCGCTTGGTTCCTTTCTAATATTGAAGTCTTTTAATAATAACTATTGTTGTACTTTTATAACACTTGCTGATATGCATGTTATCGTTTGAAGTGTAAAATTAAGGGAGCGACATTTTAACATTTATGATTAAGCCAATTAAGAGTTTCTAAAGAACTGAATGGTCTTATTTCATTCGTCAAACTTCCTTTCAGGGTTATTCAGGTGATAATTACAGAAAGGAGCTTGAGAATCTCAGAAGAAAACTGGAACTTGTCACAAAGGAGAAGACTGAACTTGAGGTCATTGTATCGCGTACTTCGAATTTCAAATATCCCAAGTTATTCGTTGCATCAGCTGAAGAATATTGCATTGTATTTGCTACGTTTTGCACATGCCCAAATCCATGATGACCGACTTAGACCATGCAATCTGATTTCCATAAACTCATCTGAGCACATATTTTGTCTCATTATTAAGCAAAGACCGAGTTATTGGCAGCTCATGTGAATTTCTCTTTGGTCTACAAAGTGTGCTGCCAAATGTTATGGCCTCTGTTTTGCATTGATTTTCAATTTTTTGACAAGCCATTGGTCCACCTAGTTCACTAAATTGATGCTCATTATATGTTTCATTACATCATAGCCATTTCTATATCTACTTCATATTATGTATTTATTTGTTGCAAATGTCTTAACAATGGATGTGTATTCATATGACCCGAGTCCTTTGCCATTGATTTTTCCTGGCACTGATAGAATACGTGTTGGATGGATATCAGTTGAAGCATTCAGAGCAAGTGAATTTAAACGATCGTTTGATGATGGAGATATCAGAACTTAAACAAGAAGCACAACTCTTCGAAGAACTACCAAAAAAGCTCTGCGAATCCGTAGCTGATTGCAAAGATATGTACAAGGATGTGCTGTTAATGTTACAGGTAAAGGCCGTCCTCGTTGATGTCTCCCACATATAATATTTCATATTTAGCATAACATACTTTAGCTTCCTATCTTCTGGACAGAGATCCGTACCTCATGGGGAATCTCTAATTGTAAAATTGCTCTCCGGCACAAGCGAAATTGGTGTGAGCATATTCTCAAATCTGGAAACCAATTTCTCTATGGCGCGGGATGGTCATGATTCAGTCCCCAGGGATGATTCTCCTGTCAAACAACGGTGCAGAATGCTTTCTGAGAGCTTGATAAGCACCATTGAATCCTTGGTATTGTCCGAAACATCAACAACACAGGTTAAAGAGAAAGATGCAATCTACAGCCGCGAATGTAAGGTAGCTGCCTGGCCACAATCACCAAGATATTATCTATCACTTCTGGTTTTAATAATTGTCCTGATATTTGGATATGCTATTTCAGCTTTTGGCATTTTGGTAATATAAACAGCAGATACAATAATTTTTTTTCCTTTCCAAATAATACGTTTTTGCCACAGTCATGTACAAAACTTGGTTATCAATCAAACAACGTTGTTATAGTGGACATGGATTTTCTTTGAATTTAACATATTTCCATGGCAAAGTCAGTGTTCCTTTGTTATTCTGCTGTATCCATCTTAAAAACTATTTCTAACAGTTCTATAGCTTTTGTAAACATGAGAACATGTCTGACCAACACTCTTGGATATTCTTATCATGATAATATTAAGTAGAAAGAACTTGCTGGCTATGTAAGATGAAATGATTTTATAGGCGCCCGCAACTTGTTATACTTTGTTTCTGAATCTGTACTTTTTCCTATCTTGAAAATTGTCTGGATATTACATGCATTCTTTTTATATAGTAAGGCTCTTCATGATGCTTTTGAAGGAGATTGACCATATTTGCTTTGTAATTAAACAGTGCATGTATTAGGACTGAAGAAGAGAAAATTGATCTTCACTAATTCTGTCATGTACTAGAAGAATTAAGTAACATAACTAATTACTGTAGCACAAAGCATGGATCACTACGATTATCTTTTAGCTCTTGAAGGTTTAGTAATTTAAATTGATTAAGGACTGCACGGAAAGAGAAACTGCTTCTTGGAAGGAGAAACTGGACAGCGAGCTCGACACCTTTAAGGTAAAGTGCAATTGCTTGCAAAAAGAGTTGGAAAATACCCAACAGCTTCTTGGGGAGTCCAGGGAAAGATACAGCGTCTTGGAAAGAGATTTTCGGCTCTTGAAAGAAGAAAGGGATACTTTGTTTCAAAGAGTCAGCGATTCAGCTCATAAAGTTGCACTGGCCAATGACCAAAAGGAGAATGCTTTGCAGGATTTGAATAATGAAGCCCTGAGCAGGAAAGATCTTGAGGATAAGATAAAGCAGTTCACTGTCGCTTTTGCTGGTCGACACAGGTCATTAATATCTTTTCAAAAAGAATTAAAATGCCAAGTTGAGACACTAAGCGCCAAAAGCTCATTCTCAGTGTCCAAATAGCTTGGTCGTTGAGGGCCTCGCAGCCGGACAGCTGCTTGAAGCTATGGTAGGGCTGCAATTAGTTTCCCTTGTATTCCAATCTATTTCACATGATTCTATTATGTTGATTCATGTGGGTTTCTTTGCATCTGCTCAATTTTCTCCTACTAGGTGCCATTCACTTAACATACCCTATGAGGAGCATGAGCTGCAAACGGACTTTTCCAGGTAAATATGAATGTAGTCTCATTACAAATACACTGCAATTGTGACTTTATGTGGAGTCATAAAATTCAGACTGCTAGGCAATTGTAAGACTTGTTAATGTATGTAATATTATTAGGCTTAGGAGAGAACTATGTTCCAGTACTTATTTCCCGAAAATTTGTTTTGCTATACTCCACTCCTTTTAGCTAACTACTTCCATAACGTATTTTATTAGGCTTAACATTCGAATGTCTCTTAGTGAGCAATCAATTTGGATTGATTTGTTAAAAAACAATTAAACAAAATATAAACTCAGTAAGTTCGATGGTTTATTTGAATTTTTTTCGGTCGAAGGACAGAAATCTTGGTTGAATAAAATGCTGCCATCTGGTTTCGATATATGTTCGCTTGACGAAGATTGGGCTTAATCTACTCCGAAATCAACTTCGACGAACATCCAATATTCTGGACTATAAACATTTCAAACTTCAGAACAAGATACACACATTCCTCACGCCTTGGTTCATTTTTACCACCGACTGTAACAGTATCTCCATCTATTGATATATGTGCCTATAAAGCTGCACATGTTCATTCCTCGTCTTTAAGTGGCGTTTCCTTTGTGCTAGGCATGAGCATCAGCTGTCCGGAGAAACCAAAACTTCTTTTTGAACATCACCAAGAAAATATAAAACACTAACGACTTGCCCAGGGTCAGTGTCATGAATACCATATTTATAATGGTACCAAATTTAGCTCTTATCGTTCGGTAAAATTTTAAATTTATAATATATTCTCTAATTTTTTAAAATTGAAAAATATTTCTTTAATATATTGTATTATATAATTTATAATTTTACATTAATCTTGTGTCCAAAAATTATAATACTACAAATTTAAAATAATAATCATTAATTTGTTTTTATTAACATTAATTTTAACATATGTCACATATAAATATAAAATTAAGAATAATACAAAGTATTTAAAATATTACAATTTTATCATATAATAAACAAAAATTATATCAAATAAAAAAATAAATGTTCATGATTCTCTAACAATTATAATTTGCAACAGGTGTTTGTGTTTAAGAACCAACTAAAAGTGAAATTTAAAATAAAAATATTTATAATTATATTGTGTATATAGAAATTTAATATATACATCAGATATAAGTGAAATTAAAAGGAGAAAAACAAAAACCTGAAATTCATTCAATCAAATACTTAAATTGTATTCGTTTTAATTCTCATTTAGTACGAAATCTTCATCATTAAGAGTAATCTTATCATTAGAATCATTCAAATTCCTCATCCAAGATTATCTTCCAATTCACTATCATCTATTAAACTCGGTTTCTCATAAATTCAATCCGCTAAAAGATCGATATTATCTATGCAAATTAGATCTACTAAATTACTTATTTTGTTAAGAGTCCAAGTAAAAAAATAAAATAAAATAATTAAAAAATGTAAGAAATTATATCTAACTTAATAATGATAATAACATACCTTTTTCGAAGTTTTAAATTGTATCAAATAAATACTAAGTTATTCAATCTATTGTGCTCTAATTTATTGCTTCTTTTGTAATAGAAAAATTTTAATATGCTCTAATTCTTTTAATACCCTGTTGCACTTACACATTGACTTTGACTTAGAATTCGAATTATAAACATTTGCAATTTTGAGACACCACTTCTGAATTGGTCCCACCAAGCAACTATAAGACAATAAAACTAGTATTATAAACAAAATAAAATGATTATTAATTATCAACAAGTAATAAAAGTGAAAATATATATACCTGAATTAATCTCTATTTGTGTAATTGGCATCATAAAATCACTAGAAGCATCTTTATAAATCTCTTTTTGTGAGCATAGGAGATGATGCTTCATCTCATAAGCAACAACTATTATAATAGTTACTAGCATTCTCCTATTAATTTCAGTTTTCTTTGTAAAACTTGGTCTGAAATAAACATTAGGATTAAAAAATACCCTAGCTATAAATAATAGAGAGTAAAGTTGCCTTTCTCATCTCTCATTGATGATTATAAGATAATGTGTGTACAAAGAAGGCCTTTTTTTCAAATTGGTCTTAATTGTTTCCTTCGCTTTTTCCATAACATCATAAAATAACTCATTGATGTCTTCTTATCATTATCAACCAGGTGAAGTACCCTCATATGAGGTTCACAAATTCTTATGACAAAGTAACATTGCATTGGGACCAAAATTTATTATCTTCAAGTATAATTTTAAAGATCTCTAATCTAGCGTTAGACCTAGTATGCTGAAATGCAACTCTCTTTTCACTTGTAAATATTTATCTCAACTCTTTTTTCATCATAATAAAATACTGAAATGATAAGAAATTTGTTGTAAATCTTGTAATAGCAGGACAATACAAATTCCTACCACTAGTAAAATCCTTTCTTATTAAATTTAAGACTCATGCATAATTGTAGATAAACTTGGTCACTTTTTTTTACTTTTTGCACAGTCTCATCAATAATAAGAAAATACCTAGTATCCCAACATCAAGTCAATGTAATGTACAACACAAGGAGTTTAATAAAAAGAATCATACTTGCTTTGCAATCTTCTTCTGGCTACTTTATAAATGAAACCATTGTCAATAATGAACTTGACAATATTTCTGGCCTAATAACTTCAAAAAATAATTCAAAGAGAGTATCAGCATTCCTTACAAGGCCAGATACATTAATAGGCTTCAAAAACATTATGTCCTTTACATAATTAAATTAAATTAATAAATTCATATACTATTTTCTACTAATAAGAATGATAATCTTGGGTTATACCTAGCTACGTATTTAACTAAGCATAAAATACAATGATAAATGTGTTTTTTTTAACTCATAAATTAAAATTAATATTTGTAATTTTATTTTCTGACAACAATAAACAATATAAAAATGCAAACATTTAATTTTATTAACTTAATTACATATATTAAATGATTTAATTATATATTAAATATTATATTTAAATGATTAATCATATGTTAAATACTTTTTATATACAAACAATGATTAGTAAATTGTATGGTTCATATAAATTAATTAACAAATTAAATACTTAATGCATTAATTTTGAAATTGACAATACCTAAATTACATTGAAATTCAACCAATTCACACAAACAATTCCAACTTTCAATCCCAATTTTTTCAATTCATTAATTTTCTTTATAAATTCACAATGCCCAAATTTTCTACTGAATTAATTTTCTTCGTCAATTCACAATGCATAAATTACATTGAAATATAATCAATTCACACAAACAATTCCAACTTTTAAACTAAAATTTTCTAATGCATATTTTATAAACCATTCACAAAACACACATGACACATTCAAAACATAATGCAGTTGCAATTCATAACAGAAAGAAGCAATTCAAAACACACACAAAATCAAAATTTGCAATTTGGGTTAAGTTAGATTTGGTCGAGTTAAGTCGGGTCTAGATCTGGAAAATAGAAATCTTGATTTCTGCAATCTTTCTAGTTTCCAGTGAGTAGTGGGACGATGGTGGATTGTAGCAGCAACAGTTGGCAATGGAGGAGTGGTGTAATGTGTAGACAACTGTGGAAGTGGGTGGAGAGACATACAGTTCGACCAAAGGTGGAGGGCAACGTGCAGCATTGGGCAAGTCACGTGGTACAATGGTAGTGATTATAGGTGGTGGCGCGGTGGTTGTGGGTGGTCGGTGACAGTGAACGTTGGGGGGAGTGAGAATGAGCAATAAAAACTTGAAAATGGGTAGAAAGGAGGGATTGGTGCGTGGATGAGTAGGTTTACAATATTTCAGTATTTGTTCGACATTCCAAATACTGGCCGGTACCAACTAATACCAAACAAAAAATGTAGTACTAACAACCGATACTGACGATATTAAGTTTGTACCATTTTCTTACAATACAGTACCATTCGGCCGGTATGTTATAAAATCTAGATCTTTGCTAGTAATAAATGAATTAGAATAAAAGAATAGAAATAGAAATGGAAAGAGAGAATTAAAATATTTCTAAAATTATTGATTATGCTTGTTTGATATAGGATTAAATAAAGGTCATAGTTACATATGTATTTAGTATCTGATATTGTAGAATGGAGAGCTCTACAATTTTGGCTACCCTTGTTTATGGTTTTAATAATGTTTTCCAAATATTGGATTTATGGAATTTACTGAGAAGACTAAAAAGGTCAGCTAAAGGTCTATAGATTATAAGTGGTGACTTCAATTCCACTATTTATGGATCAGAAGCTGAAGGGAATTGTATTTTGCTCAACTATAATACCAATTTGTTTGATTGTACCAAAGATGTGGAACTTTTTGACTTAAAATCCGAGGGTCACATATTAACATGGAAAAATAAGCAAAGTTCGAAATGGTTTATTCGAAAGAAATTGGATAGGGCCTTGGTGAATATTGAATGGTTAACAACATTTTCAGACAGCAAAGCCATCTTTTTATATCCAGGGTTTTCAGATCATACCCTTATCAAGGTGGATAAGGGTATGATCCGCTTTAACAACTTCCTTGTTACTGTGGAAGGATTTCAAGAAGCCATTTCTAAGGGTTTGGAGTTCGAGGTCTCCAGTACAAAATAGTTTATTTGTATGCAAAACTAAAGGCTATAAAGTAGGAATTGCTGAGGTTGAATGGAAGAAGGGGATAGAACAGCTAGACTACAATTCTGATTCATACAGAAATCACTAGTTGATTACTCGACTGATGAGATTATTGCGAAGGAGGAGAAGGAAACACTGAAGCACTATATGCAAGCAGTGGATAACCATTGTTCATTGTTAAGAGAAAGATCCAGAATTAATTGGATTAAAGATGGGGACAGATGGACCAAGTTTTTCTTCAATACAATGTCGGCAAGAAGGAATGTTAACAGGATTACTTCGATTAAAGTTGAATAAGGGGAGTTCATATATGAGGAAACTGCGATTGCTAAGGATGGTATGACATACTTCCAAAAGTTTCTAGGAACTAAAGGGAATGCTAGCATTTGCTATAAAGACCTCAGGACCTTTATTTCTGCTAAAATTCTCGAAGATGAAGCTAACTTTCTAAGCAGTCAGGCCACTGATCTAGAGATAGGGGCAATGGTGTTTAAAATGAAGGGTTCGAAGGCTCGAGGTCCAAATGGTTTGAATTGTTTTTCTGTAAAAAAGCATGGGATAAAATAGGAAGATTCATTAAAGAAGCTATGCATGAGTTCTTCAAAAATCGAATCCTGCTTAAAGAGATTAATAAGACCTTTTTGTATTTGATTCCCAAAATTCATAACCCTAAAACGTAGGATTGGGTTTGGAGTTATTATATAATTTTTTTCTAAATAATTAATTAAATTATTTTTTATAAATAATCAATACAAATTTTCAATATTATGAATTTTTAAAATAATTCTAAATAAATTTTAAGATAATAATAAAAATCAATAAAATAAAAATATTTGTTAATATAAAAGATAATAATATATAATTTTAATGATAATATTCTGATGAAAATTAATATCCTAACAATATTATAATAATATTTTAATATCTTTTATCTCTTTTTTATAACATTTAATTCTAACTTATATTGACACTTCCTAAATAAAAGTTTATTATTTTTTAGAATTTATTTCAATTTTATTATTCTTTATTTTATTAATTTCTAATAATTAAACAAATATATTTTAAGAAATAAATATTACATTCTTATTCGGACCTCATCATTATTATTAAACAAGACTTTTTTTTTATTTAATTAAACAAGACTTCAGATCAGAGAGCCTTTAATTGATAAAGCCCAAAGCGTTCGTGCCTTCCGTTTTTGGATCATTAATTAGAATTTAAGACCCAGAGAGTATTTCGTCAACTTCACGAGGATTTACACGTCAAGCAAAGTTGGCAGATGAGAATTATTATGGATCATGGCCGCAATACCTTGCATGCAACAGGTTTTAAGGCGGCCATTGAATATGTTGCTTCAAATTCTACTCTCTTGAACAACTAAAGAAACTAAATATATAAGCCCCACAACGGCTTTCCCTCTTTGATAGGGCGCTCATAATCAACGAGGGAATCCTATTTCTGTAGTCGAAATCTAAGAGAGAAATTAGCATTCTTCAAAGCTCACTTTAACCAAACACTATTGTTTATCGTCACTTAGTTTCATGACTTTTACAGATGATCACTTCTCAGGCGATAGGATTCCGTGCATCTCAAAATATAACCACCGAGAGAAGCAGATAACAAGGGAAAGAAAACAAGACAACTGTCTGCATTATGATTCTGTATCACTTGCATGCCAATGCCATTATGCAAGGCATACCAATGTTCGAGTCCCTCCACAACTGCCCTTTTTCTTGTTTACTTGGTAAGACAGGATAAAAGAACATGATTGGACTGGAAAAGTTCCAACCAAGACAAAAAATACAACTTCAAGATTTAATGTCTCAAAGCAAAGCTGAACAAGATAATGATTCAACGACCACACTACCAACAAGAAGAATATAGATATTAAATGTCTTCTAGAACTGGATTGATTAATGATGCCATGTCTTTAGACCTTTGGGACTTCATATCCAAAGCGACAACGTTACAGTTGTGAAAATAATGAAGAGGCAGCCAGCAATGCAACGTTAGTCTCTGACATATAGAAAGAGTTAAAAGGGTCTAGAAATTGTAGTTATCAATTTTCCAACAAAAAAGGATAATCATCACTACTAATGAGACATTCAATTTGTCCGAGTCCGCCAATGCAACAACCTATACCCTCTGAAACAGACATCACGGGACGAACATGAAGGATAATATCCACTCAGATAGATGTGGGTCACACAAAGGGTTGGTTGAAAGAGCACTTTTAGTTAGAAGTCTTACAAGACACTGCACAAAAAGAAAGGGCGAGAACTCGATCAGAAAGTTTATTACCTGATATCTAGCATAAAGGGAACCCGAAGCTCCCAAACAATACTACCAAAACTCGAAAAAGGCATAGCCTAGAGACCTTTGCACTATACCTGTTAATTTGTTTCTTCATAAAGAGTACCAAACCTTTCCTAACATTGTTCAGTCTCAAGCAGAGCCTTGCTGTCTATCAAATTTACTGCAGCCACACCAATGTTACCACCTTTATTTGGAAGTGCTTAAAACTGTTCGCATCCCTTCTTGATTTGTAGTCCCCCTCAAGCACCTGAAGATAATTAGACAATTATTTAATGGCTACCACAGTGTCAAAACCAGTTAAACAACTTCAAGAGCTTCTTCAGCAGCAGCAAGAACCTTTCATCCTAGAGGTTTACCTTCTAGAAAGAGGATATCAAAGAAATGGGTTACTATCAGAAAATAGCTGCTACTGCTGCTGTCCTGGGAGTGGAGGCCTGATGTGGTCAGTCGGTTCTGGTCTAAAGCGAGGCAGAAAGAGTATCGCCAATTTTCCAAGAATAATAAAAGCAACATATAACTGGATCATTTCTATTGATGAGAAGTTGAGAATCAAGAGTTGCAACCAAAGAGACGAGAAGTGTGATGTCCACAAGGACTTTCGAGAAAACCGACAAGGTCCAGATTTTGATGAGTTTTCCTCAGCCAGTAGCACAACAGTGTTCAATTCATGCTCAGAAAGTGATGCAGAAGAAACAACTTCATTGCAGAAAGATCACATGTTCACAGTAAAAGTTAAAGATTCTTCTCAACAATGTACTCCAACATAGAGAGAGGTAGAAAACTGAATATTCAGAGTAAAAGTTAAAGATTCTTCTCAACAATGTATTCCAACATAGAGAGAGGTAGAAAACTGAATATTCGTAATCTTTTTCTTCATTATTGAAGGAATATTTGATTATATTTAGTTCTTGAAACACCTAAGGAATTACAGACATGGTTCAGTTATCCACATTCAAATAAGCAATAACAAATAGAAATAGAAGATAAACCATTCAGCCCCGCTTCAGTTCTTGAACAGATACCTAATCACAAACTTTCCCTACTTCATGAAGGTTAGCATCTTTTATCTGCCAAGGAATACAAAAGCTCATACTAATTATTGTAGTTCCTTTTTCTCAATCAGTTCTCTCTAGATGATACATTTCCATTTAGCAGCCACAGACCAAATTTGTCAGAATTAGATAAACAAATTCACTTTAAATCTTTTTTCCGAAAAACATGGGATTCAAACAGCTTTTCATCAAACAAAGCAACTCTTGATTGATTGTGTGTGGGAGATTATTAACAACCAGATAAGAAAGCAGAAGCAACAGGAACATTACAAAAAATACTTGGAGTCACAAGAGCAATAAAAAATCATTAATGAAAATACATTCTGCTGGAAAGTATCAGGAGATCTATTTTATTTGAAAAAGTTCTTGGATTTGGATTTGCTTCATTCAGCTAAAGAATGGAGCAAATACGAAGGACAGAAAAAAGACATTGCAACAGGGATCAGAGATGGCATTTCTAAAGAGATCAAGAATGCAACTATCACAGATATTATTCATTTGTCGTCATGAACCAATACTCTGATTCAAAATTAAGTACTTGTACCTTTTCAATTTGTTTCAGTGAGCTGAAAAGTATCAATTTCACTCATGTCTTCATGATCTATTATAGTACATGTAATGAAGATAGCATTATCCTTCATGGCACTAAGATACGATGATGTTTCCACGAACAATATAAATTAGGCAAGAATTTCTTCCAGCTAAACAAAACTAAACGAATCCATTAACACTTTATTCGTCGTGCTACAATTAGAGCCATACAAGAATCACATAAAAGTCGTCACCATTCATGATAGCCCCCCTGATTATTCCAGTTCCAGTGACATGCAAAGTGAAAATAGGCTTTTAAAGCTTCAAGTTAGCTCAGTTAGTGATCCAGAACATTTACACTGGCAATAGTTAAAATTAACAGAGAAATTATTAGAATTTTTAATATGGCAGAACCCTCTAACAATAATTGGGCTTGGAATAATCACAATGGTAATCAAATCGGGCTGCTGAGACTGGACATCTAGATTGACAACCGAAAAATTAATAATTCGGACTAAACCTATTCTAATATCATATTAGAATTTTAATATGGACAGAATGTAAAGTCTATTATCAATAATTGAGCTTGAGTCAACCATTATCAAAATGAGTAGAACTAGTCATTTAAATAGTTGATCCTTACTACGTATAAACCTTTTAACTTTTTAAATTTTAGTCAATACGAGATACTCCAAAAGAAATAGATTTATATCATTCCTTTTTTCTTTTTGTTTGCTATGTTGTGTTAGAAGTTATAAGTTCCATAACGGCCTACAGACGAAGTTTCAACGGATATGCCAGTTATACAACAATTAAAGATTTACATGAACCTAAAGCGCCAATATGGATATGATGTGAAATCACTAGGAAAGTTAAACAGAAAACTGATTGTTATATATAATTTTCATCTTTTGTACTTCATTTGATTAATTTATGAAAAGATGTTCCAGGATCATCTATGTTCCCCAAATTCTGATAGCTAAAACACATCTAATCCCATGTCAACTTCATCAAGCACTTGGAATTATTGTAACTATAACAACAATAACCTTGAAATTTAATTTGCATTTTATTCATGCCAAATAGAAATCAAGATCATCTGATTTAGTACAATAAGTAAAAGACCACCTTTATGTATCCTATTCCAAAGTCTACATGACCAGATTTATCTTGAATACAGCCTTACGTACTAGCTGAATAGATTTAAGACCAAAAAAAACCAGTGCTTCCAGGACATACCATGAACTAGCAGAGAAATGCTTACATTATGCCCAAGCAATTTAAACTAGTAGTCTACAAACAGAAAAGGGTAACTACTGGATTTCTCCCTCCACACCAAGCTCCCCATCTTCAAGTTCCTCATAACCACCATTTCTACGAGAACCACTCCGGTGATCCCTTTTGTGCCGTTTGTGCCTGCTTTCATTATCTGATTCAGGTGTGTATGAGTGCTGCAAAAGAGTGGAAGATTAAGGTAAGTTTTAAACATTTTACAAGTTAACAAGAAAGAAAGTTGAAGAGTAGCACCTTTTTTGACTTTTTACATTCACTTCCATGCCTGCGCGACTTTTTAGAATCCTCTTTTTCATCCTTATCAGAACTTACATCATCAGTTGCAGTCTGATGCCGTTTCCGGTGCTTCCTATCTTTTTCCTTTTCTCTTTTCTTTTCATCTCTATGCTTATAGATTTCAGTTTCATCCATATTGTCACTATCTGTTTCATCCTTTTTAGTTCTTTCCTTCCCCTTTTCCTTTTCACGCTCTTGCTCTTTCTCTTTCTCCTCTCTCTCTTTATCTCTTCGCTTCTCTTTTTCATCTCTCTCGCTGTCCTTTTTAGCCTGCCAACAGGTAAAGCAAAGAAAGACGAAGCTTAGGACCATCTACTACCTGAGACGCAAGTCACTGTTGAAGTAACGAGTTGCTGGTCTTTGTATCATGATTTTAGTCATTTGTTTGCACTTAACACTATGTATTAAGTTACGGCTCAGTATAAAGCTGATATGAAGCCAATATTTTCAAGGCGCTTTTAATTCATCTTTCTCCAATTTCTTCTTTCAATCACAAATTAAACAGCACAACAAAAGAGCAATTTAAAACACATTTCAATTATGAGAGCTAGAGGTGTGGACCTTTGAGAGGTTTGCCTTTGTCATTTATAAGAATACAATATTAAACTATAAGAACAGTGCCCCAGCCGTCCATGCATACCAAAATTAGAAACAGGAATAATTATGGTAAAACACCTTTCATGATGCTAAAAAAGTAATTCATTAATATAAGAAGGGATAATGAAATACTGTTATTTACATTTTTGGTCATTAATAATCAATTAAATTTATGAAGAAAATATACATACCTTTTCCTCTTCACGCTTTCTTTCCTTCTCTTTAGCCTTTTCCTGCAAATAAGCAGTGTACTCTTCAAAGATCTCTCTCCTTAAACATTCTTCCCCAATTGCCCTGCAAGAGAAAAGCAATGGAAGTAAAAAATGATCAGGCAAAGGTACAAATGAGAAAGGATTTTATAAATGCTGGGAGCTGCAATACCTATATTCTTGGCTCTCTTCAACCAGTGATTTGGAGTCTCCCCAATCAGAAGTTGCAGTTATTTCCTATCAAATTTACTTGATAAACTTAAAAATCTGATCAACCACCACAAGATGATTATATTCAGCAGAATGTTCCCAAAACAGTTTTCTCTTACCTTACATGTATGTAGTAGTTTTGTGAAATCATCAGCAAGGCGTTGATGCTTTTTTGCTTCCTTCTCCTCCTTCTCCTTAGATCTCTCAACCAATTCCTCGTACAAAAGCTTCAGAACACCAAATAGAATAAAACCATTATGCTAGAAGCGACAAACGGAAGTTAAGTTAAGTTTGAATGGAAATGTATGCACATGATTGAAGCTTGCATGCCAATTGTTTCAGCCCTGAAATAAGTCTAAGACATTGAATAGTAAGCTTCAAGTATATAGTACTATGGTTCTTATAGGAAGACGTCAACTTCCTATCCAATTGGCTTCCAAATGACATCATGATCTCAGGCCCCGTTAATGAAATTATTGAACTTGAGAAAGTTATAATGCTGACTGTCGTTTTAAATGAATGTCAGCCACTTAAGATAGGTTCACCACAGATAACAAAATCTCCTCCACAGTCTTATAAGGAATCAGAAGAATCAGTAATTTTCATATTGAAAAGTATCATCCAATCATCATCCAAGCCACTTTCATGGGGGGGCCTAATTTGATTTGACTTAAAGAATACCTTCAAGTTGATATCTGATATAGGAGGAGAACCAACTTCAACAGAAGCTGCAGCCTTAAATTCTTCAAATGCCCAAGTTGACAACATCATAATCTGCAAACATAAATGTTAGACACACATAAAGGGAAGTATATAGAAAGGGAAAGATACAACAAATACCTTTCCTGACTTCATCACATCCTTTACCCTAGTTTTGTCATCATGGTACTGTTAATATCAAAAATAAGTTAGACTTGCAGATCTCAACTGCTTGCAGTAAGACCAAAAAGCACACACCAAAAGTTACACAAGTTCAGAAACAACCATGTTAAAGAATGCCATAGAATTGCATACTCAGAAAGTAACTTCTAATTTCCTACGATTAAAACTAACTATTACATTGGGAGAGGGGAAACAGGATAAGCACCGTCAGAATAAATACAGAGAAGAGAAGGGGGGGGAAAACTCAAAACAGTTCATTTTACTACCAACAAAACACTAATTCAAACTTCAGGAAGTGAATATTCATGCTTAAATATAATAGTAATTCAAAACCGAGAGACCATCATGGCCAGGATGACTGAAGAATGGAAAAAGGCCCAGATAAATTATTTTATATAGTCCCTGAATATATTTACGCTCTTTTGGCAACAAAGCTTATGGTTACTATTAGCACTAACTGATTTACAAAAATTAAGAAATTAGCAATAAAAACAGGTGCTGAAATCTCAAATCTCCCATCTACTTCTAAGATAAAGGGAGGAAAAGGATACCATATCTCTTTAGACATCACCACAACCCAACCTCTTTCTGTACAGTTTCCGCAAGCCATACATATATGCATGAAATAATATCAAAAGCTTTTCGCTTCAATCCTTAAAAGTTTTTCATTTGGTTATTCAAATATTCCACTTCCTTAACATCACATCTATACAAAACTGTGACAGGGGAAGGCTAATATTTTATGTCAAATAAGTTTCTAACGCTAAGACAGGATAAAAGAGGGGGTAGAGATAGAGAGAAGTATGATCGAACTTATCACCACTAATATCTCACCTAGGTAGTACATAACGTACTCTGTAATGGGCAAAAATCGTAGGAAACTGGAAACAACTACATATAGAATAGATGTTAGAGCTTATCGCCTGTTAACTGATCCATGACTAAGCAAACTTAATCATGACAGGGCCCAAAAACAAACACAAACTGGAATCATATCAGGATAGTTACCTGCTTCTCTAATTCTTCAGCAACATCCTCAAACAAATCTTTTGGTGTTGAACCAGACATGTTAGTAGCAACAGCATGGTATTGGTCTGATTCCTTGACCTAATTACAAAAAAATCAAAAGTTTACACCAAACACGGCGCCAGGCAGTCTCTTGTCCATTGTATTTATTAAAAAAAAAAGCAACTCCTTTTTATGTTTTCCTTAAGAATAAATCAAGAAATAACCTTCAAGCAATAGTCATGCCAGTGAGTTTTAGCTGTAAGTGACCCTGCAGCCACGTGCTCTGCCATCAATTTACGAAATGCATCACGGTTTTTTCGCTCAGCTCTTCTCAATTTCTCCTTTTATGCAGCAACAGATAATCATAAGAACAAAATTCAGAACAAAATAAAAGAGCTTGAATGCAGATTCTACCTTGTGAATCTTCTTCTGCTCCTCCTCTTCTCTCTCCAATTCACGGATATAATCCTGCACCACTAGCATCAGTATTATTTCATTTTCAAATAAAAACATATAACGAGGCTACAGGTAAGAGAATATACCTGGTACACCAGTAGGCGGTCAAGTTTTTCAAGGTGCAAGCATCGTTCATCATCCTCCAAGCGATCTTGAATTTTCCGCCACTGGCTATTCACCTGTGATCAAAAAACAGATTGAGAAAGACGTCAGAGAAAACTGATTGTGAAAGAGTTCAGGAATTGAAAAACAGGAATATTTGAAGAGGACCTTAATGAAGTCACATGATTCAAGAAATTTTCTATATTCTACTACATGATGCTTGTGGTCCTCTGCAGCTTTTTCTTTTTCCTGCATTAAATGTGAGCATGAGCAATAGAAGACTGCTGTAGAATTTTTGCACATAAGACCCTTGCTTCAAATAAGTATTATACATAACATCAGAGTTCAAGAGCATAGTGATTAATATATTTTTCAGTTAGATATAACAATCTTTGGTTTTTCCTCTCTACAAATTCTACATTTCTTTCCTTTTGTTTAACAGTGTGACTTCTAGATTCTTAGTATGCACTATTTGAACTAAATAAAGCAAGTATTTATTTCTTCCACTTCTTAGGCTGCTCAAAGAAAACTGAAATGATCATCTTACTCTTTCTTTCACTGCACATGGAACTCTGAATCAATTAATGTACCCTTCATCACAAGCCATCACTAAGAAGACCACCATTTTCATTTTTTCTCCAAGGAATTACTTAAAGTTGCAAAGGAAACATTAAAATGAAAGCCTAGGAAACAACTGTAGCAACAACAAAATTATTCCTTTGGTCCATTGATATTGAAAATGTTGCACAGTTTTTGATCATTCATGTGGGAAAGGAACATAATCCAAACTTATGAATTCTGCCAAATGAAAGCATAGAATCGATTGCCTCCCTCTTCCAAACTCACCAGCTCCCCCTTTCTCTCTCCCTCGTCCAAAGTCACCTCCTCTTCCTTCTCTATCCCTCTCACCCCCTTCTCTTCCTTCTATATCTCTTTTTATATATACATATTTATATGTACAAGTCTAAGTACGTGTCTTTTAAAAGTTCCTCTATTTCTTACAATGTTTCTTTATGTCTTGAAAACTATTAACTAATGAATAGTTAAGTCCTTAGGTAATTAAACCATGATATTCCTTGATATTTACTTCAAATCATGTGCATAGAGCATTGGCGTTCAAATTCTAACAGAAATTAATTCAGACTTAACAGGATCATTTGTTTCAAAAGAAAAAACATGAGCAAATTAAAAGCTATACGTAGGTTTAAGGATATAACTGAAAGGGGAAAAAAATAAAATAAAAAGTCCAAAGAGAAACTAACACTAAGGTTTAGGGACTAAAAATTATGTTTTGCCATTTCTTTTCCATAAATATGAAAGAGAAACGCAAATAGTTATCATTTCTTTACCTTCCTCTCCAGCTCCACTATGTAGTTGTCAAAAAGATCCTCGCGATCCCTGGCTTTCTCAACAGACTTGAATCGTTCATCATTCTCAAACAAACTCACAGCTTTGCTGATATAAAATAATGCAGTGTTAAGATAATAAAACTGTGCCTAGAATGGCAGCGCTGTTTCTAAAGATAGTAAAAGAATCCTAATATAATAAAGCGACATTTCAACCTCCATTTCATTGATGAAGTAAGTTCTGTGGATTCCTGAAACGAGATCAAAGTACATAAGGCATTTTCACAAAGAGAGATATATATCCAAGGACGAACAAAGAACATTCTCAGGCGTACTAACATACTTCCAACATCTTTGAGAATTCCTCACGAGCTTTTTTCTGCCTCATTCTCCTCTCCTCAGCCTCGATTTTTTTCCTTTGACCCAAGTACTAGAATGGTACATAGCAAAGTGTATACCACAATCTGAGGGCTATCAATATTAAATGCTTGCACAACAAACTCCTTGAAAAAAAAGGGTACCTCGTTAAATGCTTGCTTCCGTTCGCCTATTGTTTTTAATGCACGATATCGTTTGTCGTTAATGACCTCCCGCATTGTCTAACAGGAGATATTAACATCAATGAGAATCATTCAATCAGATAAATAAATGGCAGGAACCAAATAAAATCAGGGTACCTGCTCCCAAGTCCAATCAGACCGAACGTTTGCAGATTCAAGGAGAGCTTTGAATGCACTTTTTGCCTCCTGAAGATATTAATAACAAGCAAATAATAGAAGAACCACTAAAGATGATATTTAACAAAGACATTGTAATCAAAGTTTTCCAGTCAAGTAAAATCAGACACGACTTTTTGCGGAGGTATGGGAAGGCTGTTGGTTGGCAGCTGATTCTATAATACCTGTTTGCTGGCAAATACTAAAGGTGCATCATCTGAGTTTTTCTCTTCCAATGATGCCAAATTCGCTTTTCCTGCATCAACACAACCTTTTCTTTCATCCTGCCAGCATCACAGTCAACACATCAAAAAGTAATTTAGCACTTTTGAAAGGGGCATGTAGTTAAACACATCTCTTCCTTCTCCATCAAAAGAATTCAGTATTTAAGTTCATTCGAGTTGTGCGTCAATAACCATCCCCCAATTACAACTTCCAGAGCAGCATCACGAAAACTACTCATACCTCAATATCCCGCATAGATGCTCCATCCCAAGAACTTCCAACCCCTTGGAGTGCTTGATTGTCAAAGCCACTCCTGAAATTTTTTTTAACCAAGGCAAAGCAACAGTCAAAAAGGTTACGTACAAGGCAATATTTTGCAGAAATCACTACAAACAAACAAGGAAAAGGGTTACATACAATGATGTTGCATTAGCATTGGCTGAAGCGCTAGGAACCCCAGTACCTCCTGAAACAGAGGTTGGCAAAGCATTCATGGTCACAGCAGGTAGTTGGACACTAGCAGCGCTTGTTAGTGCAGGATCTGCAGTAGCAATGGCTGCTAATCCACTAGCTACCATAGGGGCAGAATCCGCAACAGATACCACAGGTGTGACTGAAATTGGACTTGAAGCCACTCCAGTTAGTGGCAAAGATAGGACTGAGGCAACTGAAATTGCTGAATTAGATACCTCATCCGATGTGACAGCAACAGTTGCAGGGACTTCAGAATTAACATTTGTCACTGCTTGAGTTGCCTGAACAACAGTTTGATGAGCTTGCTCACGAGCAAACTGGAAACATGTATTAAGCATGAGGTCAGAAAGGCTACATGATGTGGATGGGAAGTGTTAGAAAATTTATATACCTTGAGTTCATCAGGAATCGACCATTTAGATTGCTTTGTAACCTTGTTGTAGTAGTACCTGCATAAGCCATCAAGGATTAAATTACCTTGTGGAAATAAGAGAATCAAACACATACTTGTAGAATACTAAAACACACTTTTTTCCCTCGGGAGTCGTAAATTCCTTCCAAACAGTTGATGCATCAGCCCTCTGTCACAACAACATTGATTTTCAAGTGGAGAATCTTAATTAGTAAGATAAATAATCAAGGATATCCTTGGATACCACACATCATGTATAAATAAATGCCCAATAAAACTGAAAAAAAAGAAGGCATACTTGCTTACCCAAGGTAATGACAAAGCCACATCAAAAAATCACATAGATAAATATGAGAGATTGTATGTCAACAGTATCAATTAAAAATATAACAGCCAATTGCATGCTAAAAAGGTCACGGAAAAAATATCTAATTTCAGGTTAAAGTATAATTAGTTCTGCTGCTTCAGAAGAGCTTAAAATACCCTGAAATTAACCAGATGGCCATCAATTGTTCCATTCATTCTGAACATACTCCAAGAACATCCAGCAGCAGCCATAACAGCCCAAAAATTGAAATGTATGTAGGAGAAATAAGAATGCAAAACATGTAAAGTTATAATCTTCAACCAATCCCTAACCCCATAAAAATAGTTGCACCCCATAAATCTCGCAAAGCCTAGTATTAGATAACTTTTAGCCAGGGAAGAGCCTGCTAACCACCCCAAGGACCTCAATATGCAAAATATAAACCACAATGCTCAGAGAACAGAATTTGTTTCTGTAAGGAACTACAAGGAAGCAGATGATGGTTAATAAAACAACTGCAGAGTGCTCTTCCAGTGATCATCACCATCAAACAAGGCAGAAAAAGAACCAAAGCATTCAAAGCTATTGTTAACAGAAAACAGAATTAACAGGACCCACAAGGCAATTAATGAGTAAGTTAAAGTTGATACCAGGGAAATATGGGATGGACAGAGTAGAATAGCAGCAAGACTTGTAAAATACAATGGTTGACACATGGTGCAACATATAGTATCTACGAAGTAACACGGAAATGGAGTTGGATGCAAATTCAAAATATACAACTCTTTCCTTTTAATCTAGGACAAAGACAACCAACCACAGTGTTTCATTCTCATCCTATAACTTCAGTACATAACAATGCCAAATAGTATTGTTTACTCAAGTCACTTAAAAGTATGCGTCAGCCAGATTTTCCATAATAAAGTCTCCCTAAGTGACAAAGAAAATGAAGAAAACAAAATATTTCCTGTCTCCAGAAAGTGAAAGCCTGCCTCACAATGAGCATAGAGATCAGTCGTTAAAGTTCTCCAACTTGCCATCACATCTACCGACCAGTAAAACACACATGCAAAGAAAAGCAAAACTCAAATAAAACAGTATCAATAATTGAAGAATGATTATTGTTGAAATCAAGGAGTTCCTAACCCAAAATTTGATTATACAAAATATTCATAACTGACGTGTATATTAATATAAGAAAGTAGAATGTCAAGGCAAATATTGTTAATGAAATAAAGCCATGATGAAACGCATTGAAAAGTTGCGAATAACAAGTTTATTACATAGATTGATTATTATGGAAGGCATGGAGTTAAGAAATTCAAAATTTTTGAAGCAAAGAAGTTTATGAAAATCCCAAAATAGTCAACTGGGAAGGCAGTCAACCAGAAGCAGAAAATATGAAGCTAAAGGGCAGGGTGGCCATTCATCGATCTGATTAGTGGTCCATGCATGTTGATAAGGAAAGCATAATCCTAGGGGGTTGGGGAGAATAGGTTGACAGTCCAACCTAGTTGATTGACCGACTAGGACAATCAATCGATCAATCCTAACAGAAGAGACCCCAAAACTATTTTAGACGTTAAACTAACTCACTCCAATTAAATGATGATTGCATAAAAATGTGTAAATGGTTGACCAACTGGATCAATAGACTGATGATTAGTTAGATAGGTATATAACGGTCATATTTTGACAAATATGGAAGGGCATGATTTACACAATGGCCCATTGATGAGAAAATGCATAAATACCCAACCTTGGAGCTAGAGAGAGCAAGACTTAGAGAAAAAGGCCCAGAGGAGAGAGAAAGACGAAACAAGGGGAAAAAGTGAAATCATTCTTACGATGTGAGAATAGATAGACTTATTGATAGCTAGAGTCAAAGAACTTATGGTATAGTTGGCTTGATCAGTAGTTATTTATCCAAGGAGTTTCTGGATATGATTTTCAGTGAGTCAATAGTATTTATTGAAGTTATCATAGTAGTATCCTTACACCCATCAAAAAAAGGTTGTATAGTGGATTCGTGTCTCTAAATTTAGTTTAGACAGTGGATATAGGTCTAATGCAGATTGAACCACTATAGAATTGATATTATCTCTCTCCCTATCTCTTAATTATTATGTCTGATTGAATTGGTTAATTGAGATTCATCAAATTGCATCATCTTAAGAATTGCATCCACATAAGAACTCTAGGTGTTTGATACATTTCTAAAAAGAGTTAAACACTCAATTCATCCTCCTCTTGGGTGCCTTTAGGACTAACAATTATATTACAACATGCACGAACTGGAGCACAATTCTAAACAAATAACAAGCAATGCTAGAAAAGGGCATGTAAGGTAGACAGCAAAAGCACTATGTTAACTGGAAAATGAAACATATGGAAAATGGCTAACCTCAACTGGTGACATCAGTTCAAATGGCTTCTCCCAACTAGACTGCTTGGTTTTCTTGTTGTAATAGTATCTAGCAAAACAAATCTATTCATAAGATCTCAAGTATCGCAACAGATCAAATGAATGATTCCAATGATATTACCATAACCCAGATGATAGAACTTGGTTGGGTCATGAATTGTTATATAAAGAATTTTGTGTGATAGATAAGCTAAGATTGTAGGATTCAAGAACTTGAAGACAGACAATAACACTTATAACAAGAACGTACCTCCTCCCATCTGCAGCTGTATGCTCTTGCCAATCAGATGAAGACTGGTGAGAAAAGTTTGGGATGTTTATTGCCTGTAACAGAAAAAGGAAGAGTTCCAAAATCATTATCCCGTTTATTATAGGTGAGAGATAATTAACATAATGATTCTTAAAGCAAGTACAAGGGGTAATACTGATCCCAACAGCAAGAAGTAAATCAAATCCCACCGATGACGGCTATATAATTGCCTTCCTCATAAGAGTAAATCAAATGTGCAAAAATAAAAGAAACTTCTTAATTCATACGTTCAGCTAAATTGACAATTAAAAAGAAGCATCAAGTATTGCAATGATAACAACAGGCTACTTTCAATTCACAAAGCAACAACATGTAAACAATGTTAAAAAAATTTAACTTCCTGAGAAGCTCAATACTTTCAGCTCATGAGAATCAGGAACTTCAACAATATATCTTGCATAATTTAAGTACAAACTTCCTTATCATGAACATTCTGAGTAAAAATGACTTAATAACCAACTATCCAATAAACTTAAAAAGGCATAACTACAAAAGGTCCTTGGTGACCATGAATCAATATAACTGGCATAGTGAAAAATATGATGACTCATCAATGAAAAGAAATTTTCTGGCATCGTCAAGAGTACACCAAACAAGTAGATAGCTATAAATATATTTAACCATGAAAAATAGGCACAATATGATTGGAAGAGAAAAAGCAAAATAAACACTCACTGGATCAGAGGAAGAAGAAACTGAAGGTTGCTGTCCAGCATGTTGAACAGGCACAACAGTTGATGCACCATGACTTCCAGATGACAACCAAGGTTGCACCCCTACAGATACTACAGGTGCATGTCCTTGAGACATAGGCTGGAATTGTGACAATCTATTGGCATTGTTCTGTGGCTGGCCAAAATTTGATGGTGCATACTGAAATAATGTACTTCAAAAGTAAGTGCAAACTCTATTCCAGAAAATGTGGAAGACAAATTGAGTGAGTATTTGGAATGAATATCTTACGGTATAAGAAGAAGAGAGAGGAATTCCAGGTGCTCCCAAATGCAGGGTAGTTGGCTGTGCTTGTGGTGAGCCGGATGTTAGAGGTCGATTTGGTTGACCATATGGCAGAGCTACAGCCTGAGATGAAGGCATAGCAGCACCAGGTTGACTTGGCCACAATGGTAATTGCTGCACTGGTTGAGAATATTGCAACTGTTGACTTTGAACAGCATGTGTCCCGACATTAGAAGCAGGCATGACTTGTCCAACAGGCCGAAACTGTTGAGAACCTGGTGGAATGAATGGTTGTCCCTGCTGCATTGGAATCATTGGCCGTAACTGCAAGAAGATTTATATATAGTACCAATGAAAAGTTTTAACAAATTTAAAAGAAGAAAAGACAACGTGAGAAAAATTGATTGCATATATATAGTACCAATGAAAAGTTTTAACAAATTTAAAAGAAGAAAAGACAACATAAGAAAAATTGTTTGCATACGTAAGGTAGAAGCAAGACTTTGGGGACCCAAGGATCCAACTGCAGAAGGCTGGATTGGAAAGAGAAGAAGATTAAGACATTATTTCAATTGAAAAGATCTTTGAACAAGCATAGCATAAATAGAGATTCATAAACAGAGACCAACCAAGCGAAAAGAAACAAGAAATCAAAAAGAAGAAAATATTTTAATACTAATGAGAGTCAAAATTCCAATGTGATAACAATGTAAAGCAAGACCAATAGGTTCCTATTTAGATATAACTTTTGTGACCCTACGATTTCAATATTATTGGCCATTCCAGTACACACGCCAAGCTACTAACAGCTGCAGACATTAACACGCTATTACCGAGAACTTCTCACATCTAGCAGCAAGACTTCAAACTGCAACCAAACAAAACGAAGAAAGTATACACATTGTCCTGATCCATTAGAAGCATTCGATTAAGAAAATTAAATTGTTCACTAACTTATCAATTCTTGCTTGTAATTTTCCAAACCATCAAACAAAAGGTCGCAAATACGGCAAGAAAACAATAGAGAAGAGGGATAAAGATATATCCTTACTTACAATTAGTAATTGCGCAAAGAGATTGAAGAAGAAGATTAGACGAGATCTACCTGACGCAGTTCCAGGGGCTTAGGGTTTTAGACGCAGTAAGAAAAAAGTAGATAAGTGGCAAACAGATTTTATTTCGCTGGTAATTTGCATTTTGAGAAAGATAATTACATGAGTTGCTTTCTTAATTTAAACGGTACATCGATTCCGATTGATTTTAGGGTAAAAATCTTTATCTTTTATGATTTAAATTCATATTTTAAAAAACAACTTTAAAAGTTTATTAAATAAACTTATTATTACATCATAATTACAATAAATTTTATTATATCACAATACTGTCAATTATAAAAACAATAAAAGATTATATTTAAATATTTTAATATTAGAATATATCTTTAGTAATTTTAAATTATATAAATATTTTATATTAAGTAAAAATATAAAGAAATTCACAATCTTTTAACTTAATTATATAATATTTCATGTTGAAAAAAAGTTTTTTTATAACAAAAAGTATTAACACTTTAATTTATTTTTATTATAAAATTTTCATATTTAGTACGTCAAATCATATATATTTTGTAGTGAATAAATAATTATTCACTTAAAATTATGTATCAATTTTAATGTGATAATGAGAGCAGTCATTCTTATTTTATCATAAGTATTTGCAAAATTTCATTATATTTTATATTCACATTGATATATGTAGCTGATATTTTGGATGAAAAATTAGCTCCATATTATTAAAATAAATAAAAGTTTTGTAATTCTATATATTAAATTTTTAAAAATGAACTTTTACAAAGTTGATACTTTTTTTTCAATGTTCTAAAAACTACTCTAAGGATCTAATTTATCAAAATACACATAACCTATAAGAATCATATTTTTCAATACTTTTATTGTTAGGTCTTGATATGGACTGCCGTTTGATCATGGATGATCAGATACTGAAAGACTTAGTCTATATTGTTATTTGTCTTTCGATTAATAAGCCAGTAAAAGCTGCTCTTTAGTTGTAGTTTGGTAGTTTCAGTTTCTTTTCCTATTTTTTGGCATAGTTGTTATTTTCAAGCAATGTAAGATTTCTATTTAAGTCATTTGAAGTGCTTCAAAAAGGGGACATGCATATAAAATCTTAAAGAGCCTTTCCCTTGTTCTTTTCATCCTCTCTTTTTTTTTTCCCTATCAAATCAGCTAGTATCAAAGCCAATTAGGCCATGGATACTCGCAACAAAACTAATGTCGAATTTCGCAATGAGGTTAATGAAATCTTAGTTTGACATCAGTCTAGTTTTGATCAAGTTAATACTACTCTACAAACAGTATTAACTGAGCTTCAAGCTCTACGAATCCCTCGCAATGTACCATCTATCCGTCTAGAAATTAACCCGTTTTTCTTTGGAGAATCTTCACATTCTCCAAGCATCTTACGATCTAATAACCTCAATGATCCTCATCACCATCATCTTAAGTTGGACTTTCCAAAGTTCAACAGTGAGGGTCCAACTAGTTGGATTTGTAACACTCATATACCCCCTGGCAGGATACATGAATGTCACACAAAATAGTACAACAAATCAAAGCATACGAAAACTACTAGTAAACAATTCAGGCAATTATACATTAAATTACATAAGACTTAGCACAAACTCGCTGAAAAATCCAAAAATTAAACTGAAGTATCGTTGTTACAAACTTACAAACAAATTCACAAATACATAGCAGATACAAGCCCAAAAGTCAAACCGAAAATTTATATTAGTTTCACAACAACACTCAGACTCCATTGGCCATTGCGGTTGTCTTGTCCCAGTCTTTATAAACGTCGCTCAGAACCTACACGGGGCAAATCCACCGTGCTAAGCATATAGCTTAGTGAGTAATAACTAATCTATGCATAATTTGACAATTAATCATACTGAATCAAGTTATAGCACAAGCAGATATTTAAATTCCAGAACAGTTGCATAATTAACAGAACTGAGTATCAAAGAAGGAAAAATCCCTTCAGTTCAAAACATCATTTTGTTTATTTCAAAATCCAACATATAGCAAACCCTTCAGAATCAGAACATAATTTAGTTTATGTCAAATTCAAACAGATATCAGAGTACAAAATCAGATGACTGCTAAATCCATTTACAGAAGTAGGTAACGGGACTTAAACAGAAGATACCATAATTGGTATCAAATCACAGAAGAGAGTTATGTCTCAATAACAGAAGACACCGAAGTGTCAATAACAGAAGACACCGGAGTGCCATTAACAGAAGACACCGAAGTGCCATTAGCAGAAGCAGTTGCAGACCCTTCTAGGCATGCCTATTTACCCACAACTAGGACTCAACAGTTTTAAAGCAAAACAAAGTCATTTTAGACATTTTATGTGCAAAGCAAGTAGTCAATCATATTCACATACAAGTAGCACTTCCAATGATATAATCATACATTAAATGCCTCGGACAATCATTGTCCGAAATTTAGAACACAATCAGTATAAATCAATTTCATTAAGCAGAACAAAGTAAGGTATGACCATCTATGATTACTCACCCAAAGCTCCCTTATTGCTCATTGCCTCGAAGTCCCACCAATATCTAGAAGTGGTCACTCTATGCGTTCCTCTATAACATTTAACACATATAAAAATCAATATTGTGCATGATTAAAAATTCATTTATATATACTAAATATGTTGGACCCTAAACTTTTCTTAGAAGTTATAACTATTATATGTGAAATGTTGGAAGTTAAAAGTTGGAAAATGTAGTTGGAACATGTTTATTAAGCATGCTTTAGTGTTTTAGCCATAACTTTTTCTCTAGTTATCCAAATGAGATGATTCTTGATTTGGATTAAACTAGAGAAATAGGGCTACAAATTATCTGATGAAATCAAGTTCTAATTTAGTCTATAAGAATTTTAATTTTTGGATGGAATTTGGGCACAAAATATTGTTTCAGTATAAGAATAGTTTGGAAATGTTTGGGTTATAACTTTTAGATTTCCAAACCAAATTGAATGATTTTGGTGTCATTAGAAAATTAATACAGTGAGGAACATTTTTCTAGAAGGAAGTATTATCAAATTCTCTCAATTTTTCCATGATCATTAGTTAAGGAGTTAGAAGAATAAGATGTTAGTTCTAAAAACATAAGAAGGGTAAATATGGAAAGACAACTTAAATGAGGGGCAAAATGGGAAAGACAACTAAAATGTTGTCTTGAATAAGAAAGAAGAAGGCAAAAACATGGATAGAGAGAGAACGTGTCGTGAAAAACAAAAGAGAAGAGAGCAAAATGTAAAGAAAGAAGAAGAAGGAGAAAATCGTGGAAGAAGATGAAGGAAAGAAGAAGGAAAAGCAAGAAGATTTGTTCAAGGTAAGGTTTATTTCTCTTCTTGCTTTGCTAGAGGAGGTGTTAGAAAGAGAAAAATGAGTTTTTGTGTTGGGAATGTATGGAGAAAGAAGATGGCTTAAGGAAACCCATTTGATTTTAGGGTTTCTAAGCTAGGTTTTGGGTTTTCTAACCTAGATAGACTATGGGTAGGTTAAGTTTTAGCTTGATTTATGTTGATTTCATTTGTTGTGATTTTGAAGTTTTAGGGATTTTTTATGGAATTCAAATTGAATGAATAATTGGATTGTTTTAGGAAATCTAGAACAACCTACCCAAGAGCAAGAGGAAGGGCACAAATTGAGTTTAGATTTTCAAGAGTTATAAGGTGGGTAAAATATTTATAGTTATTATGTAATGGGCAATATGCATATGTGTGTATTTGTAAGCTCGAATTGATAAATTGTGAATTGCTATGATATGTTTTTATGTTATGTTATGCATATTGATGTATGACATTATGATAAAAATTGAATTATGAGCATGATTGTGCTATGCCTTATATCATGACATTTTGATTGAATGGAAAAAAGAAAAAGCATGAGAATAGAAATTGTGAATGATGGAATTAAGCATGCGATTTGATTGTGTTTGGGCGAGAGAGGAACTGTTTTGTAGTCACGTGCACGTCGATGTTAAGCCTTCTCTCGGCTGCCCGCTTGTGGCCCACAAGATCTGAAAAGTGGACTCATTTCATTCACAGAGTAAACTTTGATTTCTCTGTTTTGTTCACGAAACCCTCAAGCCAAATTATGTGTGTATTTGCATTTTGATGTGTTAAGATATGATAAAGTTGAGTATTATGCTTTGATGCAAAATGACATCCAATATGTTTAATGTGATGACGTATTGAATTATGAGTTGTGAATGTTGAACTTACATCGTTGGATCAAATGAATGTGCTTATATGGATAAATGCATATATGTATGATTGTATGGCTCATCGCCAATAGCTATAAATGTATTAGCCACTGAGCTGTGTAGCTCAACCCATCATTTTCCCTCCTCAGGTGTAGAATGAGAAGATTAGCGATCCTTACAAGGCAATTGGACACCTCCGAGATAGTTGCTTTTGTACTCGGCTAGTTTGAACACTTTTGTATGGGTTGTTAAGCATATCAAACATTGAGCATCCATTTGTATTTGTTTTAAGTTTGTGATGTGTATATTGATATGTAAATAAAGTTGTACAAATATTTAATGAGAACGGGAAATTGAGGATTTCCTTTTGCATATGAATACGTCTTTTAAAGGTTGAGTATGATGATTGTGGAAGTGGATTTTGTGTATGCATATGCTTCTTCGTTGAGATTGTGAATTGTTGTTTATTTTAGAATAGGATGTTAGAGATTGGAAAGGTTTTATGGGATGAATCACTTGAGGTGGGATTTAAGAGTTTAACGAAAGGTATTTAGTAGTTGAATTGATATGAATAGATATTGCATTTTGCGAGTTCATAGGTGTGGAAATTGTGTTCTGAACTCAAGGAAAAAACTATATTGATCTGGTTACAATTACCCAAAGTTTTCTTCATGAAAGTTGTAGTTTATCCACTTATCTTTCTAACGCTATAAAGTATGTAAATTTTGGGTATCGGAATTGAGAGATATGAGCATTATAAGTGATGATGTTGCATAGGAAGTATGAACATGATAACTATGGAGAATGATGAGAGTTTGTGTATGTTATGAGTCATTTAAGTTGAGGTTTGGGAGTTTAATGCACTCAAATTCGTAATTGAATGTTTAAGGAGTGATATTACATTAGAAGAAGTGAAATTAAGAAAAAATGTGTGTGATGAATCCTTTGGAGTTGAGATTCAATGATATTTTTAGTAATTAAATGGATTTGAATTGGTTTTTGGCACTAGAAAGGTGGTATTGGAGAAGAATATGAGGCAAGGGGATGTTAAGATGGGTTTAGGACCCATTGGAGGGGTTTTGGAGGGTGAAAATTTGTTACACCCGAAGGTTACACGGTCTGACCGTGTAAAATCACACAGCCTGTGTGTTTCCAGCGCAGGAGCACTATTCCACCCGAAGGTTACACGGCATGACCGTGTTAGGTCACACGGTCCGTGTGTTTTGGCCTTGAAAATGACAGAATTTCATTTTTGTGTCTTCATGAAAGTTGTAGATCTAGATGTCTTCTTTCCAACCGTCTAAAAGCGAAGTCAATCTGACATCTATAGTGAGAGTTATGGTGATTGCGCCAAGGCATGTTCAATAGGAGTAAGGACATGAACATATTGGATTCGTTTGGCCATAACTCTTCGTCTGACCTCCGATTGAGGTGATTCTTAAAGCGATAGATTCCTAACACTTTTTTATACCTCTCCATAAAAATTGATAGCCTTTGGAGTTAAATTCAAAAAGTTTGCTAGAAAGGAAGTGAGGGGTCGGTTGGGAGAGCATGGTTGGGCTAAGAACATACTTTGAATTTTTAAACATATCTTGAGCTATAGAGCTCCAAATGAGGTGGTTCTTATTTCTAAATAAACTAGAGACTAAGAGCTACAATTTTGAAGAAGTTATTTTTGATTATTGTGATTTTGTTATGTGGGTTCGCCTTTGTGGCTTGAGATGTTATGAGAGTGGGGATGAAGCGAAGAGGGTTAAAGAGATTTTATTGAAAATAACCCTACAAGGAACCCGCTTACGCTTTTTGTTTCCGGATCGATAGTTGGGCTCCGAAAACAGGACCCAACACACTTTCCCCCCGAGGCCATTCCTAGGGCCGGATAAGTTATGTTGGGGCATGTTCGATACAGGTCAATTCACTGTAGCTTCTACGTACTCCATGATAATGGATCATGAGGACACAAGTAGTACTGGATTTTGGAAGGCCGTATGGCACTGGCTTGGCCCTCTACGAATTCGTTCCTTCCTCTGGCTCCTTGCACAAGACGGGGTACTTACTAACCAACATCAGGCACACAGACACCTCACTACGGATGGAACTTGTTCTCACTGTGGTCTTAAAGAATCCTCGCAACATGTGGTGCGAGACTATGCCAAAGCCCGCCAAGTGTGGAGCTCGTTTCCTTCGCACATTGTTAATCCTGACTTCTTCACTCTACCTCACCACCAATGGCTCTTTACCAATCTCCAAACCCACCGACGAGTGTTCGGACAGGAGTGGTCGACCTTATTTGGCACGACTTGTTGGTTCTTATAGGCTTGGCATAATGGGTCCCTTTTTTATGCTCAATTTATTTGGCCATCTTCACCTATTTCTGTTATTTTGTCTTATGCAGATCAGATCCACAAATCAGCCATATGGGAAAGGAGCACTGTTACGGGACATCGCCAACGCCATGAGCAACTCATAGGCTGTTGTAAACCTCCTCTCGGGTGGGTCAAGTTAAATATGGATGGAGCTTGTAAACGTTCTTCCTCCTCGGCTATAGTTGGCGGCCTCCTCCGAGACAGTTCGGGCAAGTGGCTTGGCGATTTCAGCCAAAATTTTGGTTGGTGCTCTTCGGTGTCTGCGGGGCTCTGAAGGGTGTATACAAAACTCACGATTGCGTGAAACCTAGGTTATCGCCGAATTGAACTGGAAGCAGACTCGGCAGTGGCCATCTACCTTATCTCTTCCTCATCTAGCCGCTCCCAGGTCCATAATCCCATAGTTCAGGGTATTAATGAACTATTTAAGCGAAACTGAACGGTGGTCGATTGTCATATCTATCGCAAGAGTAACCATTGTGCGGATTGGCTAATGACATATGCTAAGCACTTTGCAC
>JANITX010000007.1:9788741-9802229 GCA_027564395.1 Erythroxylum ulei
ACATTTAATAAAATTTGTATTAACGAAAATAAAAAATATATATATAATATTCTTTAATTGTTTGTATATATTTTTGTATAAATAAAAATATAAATAAATTGTTTTTAAATATAAATCACATAAAATAAAATAAAATATATTAAATAATTAATACTAATATTTTTATATAATTAAGACTAAAATAATAAACCTCCTGCAACAAATATTTTAATATAAGGGGTATAATAGTCATTTATTATATATTACATTCCATTCCATCTATTTTCCAAACAACATTTCACTACAGTACATTATGAATCATTCCATCCCTCCTAAACAACTTTTCACTATATTACATTTGATTTCATTATAAATCCTTCCGTTCCATTCCATTTCATTAATTAACATTCAACTAAACAGGGCCTAAGTAAAATCCTGGCTTCGACTGGAGTTTTTTCACACAGTACCCCACCACTCACTGCATCTAATAAACTCCTCTATATCAGTAGCAATCCTTCGTAAAAATACTGGATAAGAAGTTGCTCTACAATGTTGTGGTACGGACAACTAATACATAACTTTTTAAAGCGCTCCCAGTACTCATGAAGAGACTTTCCATTATATTGTTTTATGCCAAAAATTTCCTTCTAATAGGGAAATATTTTTCAGAAAACAACCCCTTTACCTCTAGCTAAGTGTTCACACTCCCAGCAGGTAGATCAAACAACCAATCCTTCGTCGCATCTTTTAGTTAGAACAGAAAATCCCTCAACAAGATTTACTCATCTGTCACCCTTGAAGGCTTCATGCTTAGATACACCACATCAAGTTCCTTTAGATGCTTATGCACATTCTCACCTGCAAAACCATTAAAATTAGGCAACAAATGTATTAACCCATACTTAAGCTCAAAAGTAACATGCTCAACAAAACTAAGAAATGTAATGCATAAAGGTCTTCATGTTAAATCTGGTGCACTCAACTCCCTTACCATTCTCAGATTTGCCATTATTTCTTCATATTCAAGTCCTAGTTCTACTTCTGAAGATGTTCTTACTTCTCTTCTTAATTTTCACAGTGTCCTCTCGATCTCTGGATCAAATTGGACAGGTTCTCTATGAGAAAATCTGGTGACTACCATACACCAACACTAACAAAACTTGTCAAGATAAACAAATAACTAAAAGAAACGATTATAAACAAATCTATACATAAAACACCAACTAAAATCAAAAATGAAAATTAAATCACCTCACTTCCTAGCTATGATGCAAAATTTTGACAATGCGTGATGAGTGCACTGTAAAATTTACCTAACTCTGCACACTAGAAAATTGTAGCTATGGTGAGTCAGGATCGTATCTGCAGGGAATATTTGGTTAATTCTCACAATGAAAATAATTGATGTAAAAGAAATAAAACAGGGGGTTTTAGGTTGATGCAATTGAGATAACAAAATAAAATTAAAGTAACGCAAGCAATTTATCAAAAATAGTTAAAAATGATAAGAGTGATAAATGTGTGTAAAACCAACTTTTTGGTTTAATCTGGACCTACGCTCATTTTAACATAAATCATTGCATTACTATCCTCACACCTCTTTGCAAACTATTAGTCATGAATTAACAGCAAGCTCTATTAATCTCGATTTTTCCTTAGGTCATAGTTAATTAAAACAAGCTCTTTAATTAACCTTAACTATCGAATAACCTAGAACAAGCTCTCTATGTTTAATCAGACAATCGCGTTATAAATAAGAAAAACAGACCATTCTGAGCAATAATCACAAAACTCAAATTATTTAACATAGGTTACGTTATCCCTAACGATTTAATACCATTAGTTGCCACATATAACTTCAAGCACGACTATTAGGTATCGTATTCAAGTTTTAGCAATAGGTTTTCTTGAAAAACAATCTAATAAATCATTAATATCATTCTTACACAATCCCTAATCAATAAACACAAGATAACGTAAACAATCCGAAAAGAGGGAAAGAAAATGATACACAACGACGGTATGCTCAAATGTGCTTCTGGGCCTCGATTTCACCTTCGAGTTGGCATCGAAAAAGTTAGCCCTCAATCTTCTCCATCAATCTCCAAGAAAGAGCCATAAATTGCCTTTAGAGATGTCAAATAATGAAGAAGAAATGAAGAAATTTTGTTTTGTCTGCCTCTGCCCTCTGCCGTCACAAAATATAGCTTTTATAGTAAAAAAAATTAGGTTACATGAGGGACAGATGGCAAGTGTAATTATCATGGGCGTGAGACACCTCTCACGACCATGAAAAATTAATTGTATGGTCGTGAATCTCCAGCCATGTTCTTTATTTGTATGCTTTTTTTCTTGTCACCTCTTTTTTTAATCTTCTTCTTCTTCTTGCTCTATGAAGACAATAGAGTATGAATCTTGAGTAGATGGCTCAACGAGAATGCTTTCGGCTCACTTTAGCTATTATGCTTCCAAATTGAGCCTAAAATCAAACATGAACTAAAGTGAGTGTCTTAAGCATTTTGAGGCATTAACCACTAAGTGTAATTGTTGGATCTTGAATTGTTTTACTTCTTACTTACTATTGACTTAATGATTTATTTATGTTTGTTTGTTAGTTTTGTTATTATTATTGGGTCCTTCATTTAGTAGGCATGAATAAAGATTTAAATTTTAGTTGGAAAGATTGGGACTTAGTTAGAGTTACGTGGAGTTAGTGGATTAAAGGTGTAGAGCCATAAAAGACAAAAAAGGGTTAAATTGGGAAAACAAGACTAAAGAGGGGCATAATTGGAAGAAAGAAGCCAAATTGTGTCTTAAATTTTGAAGAGGGAAGGAAGTTGTTGTGGAAAAACTAAGATAAGAGAGCATTGAAAAACGTGAAATAGAGAGAAGAAGGAGAAAAACGTGAGAAGCTTAGAAGGAAGAAGAGAAATCATCTTGTCAAGGTAAGTTTATCTTCTTCTTCTTGCTTTGTTAGGGGAAAGAACTAGAGAGAGAAAGTGTTTTGTGTAGAGAATGGGTGTTGGATTGGAAGAAGATGATTTAAAGAACCCAATTGATTTTTAGGGTTTCTAAGCTAAGTTTTGGGTTTTGTAATCTATATGGACTATGGGTAGGTTAAGTTGAGCTTGATTTGGGTTAATTCCATTTTCTTTGTGATTATGGAAATTTGGGGGATTTCCATTTTAATTGAAATTAAATAAGAATTTTGGTTATGTTAGGAAATCAAGACCAACCTACCAAGAGCAAAAGGAAGGGTATAATTGAACTTGGACATTCAAGATTATAAGGTGGGTAATTTATTTATAGTTATTGTATAATGGGCAAAATGTCTCGTGTGTGCATTGTGTGTTAAAATGACTTGTTTGAAATGTTATAATGTGGAAATTTCATTTTGATGTATGACATTGTGAGCATGACTATGCTATGTCGTGGACTAGTATCCAGGTATTTTGATTAAATGGAAAGAAGAAAAATCATGAGAATAAGAAATTGTGAATGGTTGATTTGAGCATAAAAATTGATTGTGAATGGGCGAGAGAGGAACCGTTTCGTAGTCACATGCACGTCTACATAAATGCTGAACTTTCATTGCGAAGTGTATGCCTATATGAATGTTATATATATGTATGTTTGATTATGTGGCTTATTGCCAATGGCTATAAATATATTAGCCATTGAGTTGTGTAGCTCAACCCAATATTTTTCCCACTCCTCAGGTGCAGATCGAGAAGATCAGTGACCCTTGCAAGGCATTTGGATACTCCGAGCAAGCTAGGCGTCTTTTGTGCTAAGTTAGCAACATTCGGCTAGCTTTATAAGCATGTCAAATATTGAGCATCCATCTGTATTTGTATTAAGCTACTGATTAGCATGTTGATATGTAATTAAAGCTAAGCTCAGATTGTGTTTGGTTTTGTTAATGAAATATGATTACTTTTGCTTATATTTTTGGGTTTTATTTTGCATTTCATATTTCAGGTCTTTTATAAGGAAAAATCCATGTTCTAAGTTTTGGGAAAAATCTAGAATAATCTAGGTTGGTTTGGACGAATACGTATCGTCTTAGTTTCTATTGTCTTAGTTTGGAAGTCTATCGTCTTAGTTTCTATCATCTTAGTTTGGAAGTCTATCGTCTTAGTTTCTATCGTCTCGGTTTGGAAGTCTATCATCTTAGTTTCTATTGTCTTAGTTTGAACTCTGCTTCGTCTTAGTTTGACCATCTTAGTTGTGTCGTCATCTTTTGTTCCATTTTGGATCCTCTTAGAGGCTGAATCTTGCTTTGGGGTCTTCATGAAAGTTGTAGATCTAGAAGGCTTCTTTCAAATCGTCTAAAAACGAAGTCAATCCAACATCGGTAGTGAGAGTTATGGTAATCACGCCAAGGCATGTACAATATGAGTAAAGTCATGAGCCTGTTGGCTTTGTTTGACCATAACTTTTTCGTCCGACCTCCAATTGAGTTGATTCTTGAAGTATTGGATTCCTAACACGTTTTTCTACCTTCCCATATAAATTCATAGCCCTTAGTATTCAATTCAAAAAGACTGATCGCAAGGGAGTAGGGGTTCGTTGAGGTAACCCTACAAGGAAACCCGCTCACGCTTTTTGACTCCGAATAGGATAGTTGGGCTTCGAGAACTGGCTCCAACAGTAATGGATTAAATGTATCAACAATTAAGCACATATCACCAATCAACTTAGGCTTAATCCATCGAATTTAGGCAAGGTCAAACTAATTTTATTATCCCTAATCTTTTTCTATTTACATTATGACAATGAAACACTTTATAAAACTTGGGAGAGACATAAGGATCTTGGTTTCAATTTCAAATTTTTAACAATGGAAGAGACTATGCAATAAAGCAGATAGTTGATGTAGCAACTGAAGGAGCCTTGCAAAAATCTAGAAGTTGCTATAAAGTTTATTGAAGATATGACAATGAATGATTATTATTAGCAATTAAATAGGGAAACAAAAATCAACTTAGTATATGTTCATAATGTAAAAGATGTTAATATATTGGCAGCTTAAATGAAATAAATTGATAACCTGAATTAAGGAGTGATGCTAACACAGACATTATGGTGTTGATTAGTATGAAGGAAAGCATAACAATCAGGACTGTCAAGTTGGTAGTCCTTTTTACAAGGTAACTAAACAAACTGAATATTGGGGGAATCATCAAAATCCTTATAACAACCTTATAATAACTTCTACAATCTAGTAGAGCAATCATCATATCTTTAAATAGAGCTATCAACTAAGTAACCCTATAAATTTCAACCAAACCCCCTTTAAAAAGCAAACCACCTTAGGAGTTAGCCATGTAGGGGCTAGTTAATGCTAATGTTGAACGATTTGAAAGAATATAGTTTGATAATTTGGTAACTTTGAAGAAAAAATTAGAATTTTAATTGGCACAGTTAGAAAATTCCATCAAATTTTGGGCCATAAATCCTTTCCAAGCAAGAAATAGGTCAATCTTGATGAGCAAGCAATTACAATCACTCTTATAGAGTGACAAAGTGCTAACTGAAAACAAAAAGGAGGAAGCTAAAAGGCAAGATGTTAAAGATGAATAAAAGGACAACAAAGCCATCTTCACAAATTAGAAAACAATTATTCTTCTCATCATGATTCTTTATAGGAGATTATTAAGCATAATAAGTGGGTGCAATAAGAGCATTAGAAGCCATGGAAAAAATAAAGGTTCAATCTTAAAAAAAGAAGACCTTCACACTGCACCTAAAAAGTTCTAGAGAAAAAGGGCTTTATGTCCTTTACCTTACCTTCCTAATGATAGAATCCAACTAAGAGACTCTAATGAAGTGCTTGTCGAGAAGGAACCCACCTAAAAGTTTTAAGAGCCTTAATTTTAGTTCAAGTTTTTAAAGTTATTTTATTTTCATGTTCTTTTTATGAATAAGTTTGTTTTAATATTATTCATTTTGATTAGAATTCTTCAAGTAAAAAATGTTCTTGAAACATTGTCAATGTATTTGTTAAATGTTCGTTTATATTATTTTATAGTTAGGAAACAATTGAAGACAAATATATTCTCAAGGATAAAAATCTGGAAGATTTTAGCTGGAAAAGCAAAGGAAATTTCTCAAGATACATACTTAAACCAAGTTTGTTTTAAATTGTTATATTATAAAGTGTTTAACACACTCATATCCTATATACATACACACACACACACAACCTACGATATACTTATATTTCGTATCTTATTTTAGGAAGTGAATTTTTGAATCATATATAACCTAAGATATGACCTTATCTTAGGTCGTGTCTTGAAAATTTTAAATGCTTTTATCAATGAAAACCAGTTTTTTTTAACCCTTTCAAATTAGTCGCACGTCTCTCTTAATTTTTTTGTACACCCTTATTCAAAATCACTTCCCTAATAAAACTCAACATTCTTACTCCTTATTCATTAAGATTAAACCATTTTTTTTCTCCATTAAAAAGCAAATTTCATATAACAAGGGCCAGATTTGGAGATTTTAGCTATTTTTGGGCACTTTAGTTAATTATTCACCTATTAACTACCAAAAAGTGAAGAAAGATGACTTATAGACCATCCAGCAATCTAAGGTGGGTCTAAGGATGACATTTATGTCCAGGCCCAACTTAGATCTAGTTGATCGAACTTTGAGTTGAGCTTGAGCTTTTTTAAAATTTTTAGGCTTTAGGTCAAGCTTGAACTCAAGCTCTACAATTTGATTTAGCCCGAATCTCAAATATGTCAAGTATAAATGATGTTGTTTTGAGTAAAACAACATGATTTTCAAAATAATATTGCATTAAATTAATAAAAATGGAAAAAAGTTTGGTCTAGGTTTGATTAAGATTAGGCTCAAGCCGCAAGTTTTAGGCCCATTCGAGCCTTAGGTCGAAACTAGAGTAAGGGGGCTCAAACTTAGCCTAGTTCAATACGATTCTTAAGTGGGTCAAGTAACCAACAATAAAGTAATTTCACATGAAATGAACACCCGTACTGGTGTTCACTATCCAAACCCACTCTAAAAGGTATGGAATTTTTAAATCCCATCGTTTTAAAACACCAATTATACATGAACTATTACTACTCCTTGAGTGACTCAACTTTGGTAGTATAATGACTTGAAACATTTCAATGTTGCTTTTATATAATTTTGTCTTTGCAATTCCTACTTAGGGTCTTTAGATCTTCTTCCTATAATTCTTCTTTGTATTCCTATTAAATACCAGTCTTTTGCTTCTCGATCACTTGAAATCATCTAGTAGGATAAGGAATTATCAATCAATACGCCTTTAGTGGTATCGTTATCTTGTTCTTTTCTTCCTTCTTAGTATTGGTGAGCTCCTCACCTTTTAAGGCACCCTCTTTAACATGTTCTTTAGGGTTAGGTATTATGTCATTAAGCAAGGTGCCTTATAGTCTCTCTGTTATTACCTTCATTAGTTAACCAACCTGAACTTTGAGATTCCTTATTAAATCTTCATAAGTTTGGAATTGAGTAGCAGTTACTTGCATGAAATCGCTTATCATATCTCTAGACTCAATTGCGTCTCTTTCTATATAGGTTGTTGAAAACATGGAGGGGTGTCTTTGATCTTGTTGATTGCTCTAAGAAAAATTTAGATGATTTTTTCATTCTTAATTATATATCTTATTATAGGAGATGATTTTCCTCTGGAAGCTTCCTATAAAATTAATTTTCTCCATTGATTCAATTATAGGATTCCCAGTTTACATTCCATACCTTGGTTTCATAACTTATAACTTAAGTTGTCTTTTTATAGTAGGTTTAAGTTGTCTAATTTTCTCACTATTATCTCCATCTGAGTTGTTAGTATAGTTATGGCATCTGCATTATAGATATCTACTAATTTATTTGCATTAACCCTTCTTGACTACCACTAATAATAATTATCTGTCATCTTCTCTATTACTAATTATAGCTCATCCTCTAAAGTCTCATTGTTTAATTTTCTATCTGCTTCAGCATCTATCATATGCCTTGTAGAGTTCACCAAATTAATTATAATATGTTTAGAATTGCATTTACGATGGAAGACTATAATATGGTACTTCTTCAATAAATCCTTGTATTTCTCCTATGTTTTATATAGACCTTCTTTGTAGAACTATTGGGGGGAAGACGTATCATTTCTTAACTTGACTGTTTTAGCTGTTGGAAAGTATTTGGTAAGGAATTTCTTTATAAGACTCTCCCAAGTGGTAATTAACATAAATGATAATGCTTTTAGCTATTACTTCACCTAACCCCTTTGTGTGAATGTTAATAACCTCTGGTGTTGGCAGTTGTCCTCTTAATCTTGAGTGTGATATAAATCACCAAAAAGTGAGTGATGTGTACATTGGGATCCTCATCAATTAATCCATAAAATTCAACATTCTGCTGTAGCATTAGGATTACAACTAGCTTAATCTTAAAATAATAACATTTATATTTAGTCGTGTAATGCTTAATTATGATCTCATAAGAGAGTTTATCATATTCTATCATTGTTCTTCACTCTTCTCATATAAGTTTCCGGTTGTACTTTTGGTGTATCTCTAAGTTCTTACTTGGTTTATTCCTTTTCATTTTAATGTAATGTTCCTTCAAATTTTAGATCTTTTTTTAGAAATACAAACTATCAAATTCTTGTCATACACCATAATTACCCTTAAAATCATAGTAAATAATAAAATAAAATAAAATAAGAAAATAATAGAAAAATGGTTAATAGTGTTTTTAAAACCATTTGCTTCGATAGCAACAATACCAAATATTTAATCAGCATATGTGTATATGAATTAATGCTACTAAAGTTTTTCCTATTACAAATCTACCATTAACTAACTAGGCAAGTACATCAATTGTTATAAGTAATATAATGGTAAATAGGGTAATTCCTGTAAAGAAGTGATACGGATTAGAAAGCCTAACACTATTAACTAGTATAAGGGAGATAAACAAAAAGATATTTTTATCAATTTTAGAAATAAATCGTAAAAAATTGAAACTTGATAATAACTAAAGAAATCAACGATAAGAAAATTAATAAAACTATAATTAAACATCTATGTTTAAATCAATGCTTCTTATAATATTACTTTTGACTTCAAAAATCAATTAACGTAAACTAGATATATTCTTTAGATTAGCAGGGTCTCTTAGACATTAAAACTGTAATCTCTAGAAATATATTTATCTAATCTCTAATTGGTTAACTCGTATCTCTGTCATTGTTAACTCATCTTTGAATGTATTAAGCTATGCGAAATTTCATAAAAACATTTACCACGATACTAGGAAGATGATTAGGTCTCTCTTGAGCAACTCCTTTGACCGTTTTTACCTAAGTTATGATCCACCATAGCCATGCTCTCTTGAGTTATGAATCAACAAATTTAAATAAGTTTTAGACGTCGATATGAGTAAATTGTTATTAAGGCCAATCAAAGTTAACGCACATAATTATATCTTATATCATGAATGCAAATTATTCCATGAACATAATTATATCTTATATCATGAATTAAATCAAATCAATCCATAAATATATAATCACTAAAATTTTTCCTATCCATACATAGAAAAGTACTTAGCCACAACAACAAAATTATAAAATGTCATGACAGAAATAAATCTAAATAAACTCCTAATTCTTGCCAACAACTTGATATATTAAGATAACATCTGGATATTGATTCTCTAACGAAAAATTTCTTAGAATTGACTTCTTGAGAGTAGTAAAATCCTCTCAAAACCTAAGACTAGCTTTTGGAGAGAAAAATATTTTTTTTAATGTGTATTTTCTCTAGATGTCAACTAAGGTCTTTCAAAAATTAGGATTTTTGCACTTATATGTTTTGCTCCTCCTAGGACATAATATAGGACATGATTGTAATCCAAATCATGGAACTTATTATTTTCTCTAGATGATGTAGATGACCTTTAACACGATTGTGCTAATAAAATGTAATCTTTCTATTTCCTTAAAATTAATACACGATCATTAGTATGCCCATATTTCTAAACTATGGACCTTCTTATTTCTTTTATGTCCTACACTCAATCTTATACATAACTGTGGCTTAAGTTGTGTCACTTCTTGTAGTTGATCTTTTCCGAGCACTAGTTGACACATGAGTATGGGCTAAAATGTATTCCTCTAACAATGGTACTTTTCATAATTTTACTTGAAATAACCTCCAATTCTTTATTATTATCATCTTATAGTTTAATTTACATAATTACCTAGAATGATATCAAAAACTAAGTAAGACAAGGAAATTTAGCATTAAAATCAAATAAAATACTTAAGAAAATATACGCATTTGCATGCATATCAATGATATCTACATAAGGTAATTGTTCATATGATTTCAAGTAGGAAGGAAAGTACTAATGTTGTCACACTAAGAGATTTATCATATGTTTTCATAATTTTACTTGAAATAACATCCAATTCTTTATTATTATCATCTTATGATTTAACTTGCATAATTACCTAAAATGATATAAAAACTAAGTAAAACAAGGTAATTTAGCATTAAAATCAAATAAAAATACTTAAGAAAATATACGCATTTGCATGTATATCAATGATATCTTGACACGACCCGCCTTTTGGATCGTGTTGGCACTAAGGAATGGGTAGGCCTAATGCCACCAAAACCGGTAATAAGCCTAACTTTTCTATATTCTACTGAAAAACTGGCATGACCCATTCGTTTGTCTGATTAATCCATATACTTGCTTAACAGTTTTGAATAAAGTAAGGACCTCAATCAGTAATTCTAACATACATTATTTACTTATAATCTCCCAATCTATGATCATCTCATATCATCAACTGACATCATCCTCAATATCATAACATATTCATACATGTATCATGTACATATGATTATGACAAACCATGGAGCAGCTATAAGCATCTGCAATTAACATCATGCCAAAAATTTTACTTGTTTGTTATCCAAGCTAGTCTCAAAAGGCTTAGATTTCTCTCTCGTATGATCTTCTAATCCCCTTAAATGATAATAGTAAGAGGCGAGTCTACAACAAGACTTAGTGAGATATAAACATGCTATTATGCTTGTGAGGCTAGGTAACACAAGGCTAGCTTCACAAGAATGGTTTATAGAATTATAAGCAACAATACATGGTATCAATGAACAAATAGGTAGTAATTTCAAATACGACAATCATATGAGTATCAATAATAAATCTCATTACAAATTGTTCTATCATAAAAATGACTATGGTTTCTGAATTCTTTTATGAGTTCTGGGTTCTTTTCTAAGTTTTGGGTTCTTTCTGAATTCTGGGTTTTTTCTTTGGTAGAGTTTTACAGGATTTCTAATTCTTAGCTTTCTCATTTTTTAGTTCCGATTTTTTTGAATTTCTTAGGAAGAGACAGAGACATGTTAGTATGGCGTATCTCCCCTTTTCTAATTCTAGACTAATTCTAGAGAAGGTTGACCTAACCCTGCCCCTGGAGGCCTGCCCTCTCCAGGTAGGACCTGGATCTAACCTATCACTGGTGGGTTACCTATGTACATATGATCTGATAATATACTCCATCAGTCGGGTATCTTGTGAACTCATCAATCATAGCTAACAAAAAAAATATGATTTATCAAAGAATTGCAATTAATAGGATCAACATAATAAGGGAACCAAAAGATGAAAAGAATTTGAATATCAACTGGTCAATTTGGCATACAACATGCTAGACTCAATCACATGGAGTCATATCAAATAAATCAGAAAAATTCGAGAATAATTCAACAAGCTGCAACAGGATTACTACACAAGTATAGTAGCATGATTATACTTACCTTGACTATCTCAGTGGTTCTGATCTCTTTTATAATTTTCTTGAACTTGAGAGGTACTAGGTACAACTTCTAGTTCTATTTCTCGTCTACTTTCACAAGCTATTAGGTAATATGCATAAAAATTACATATAGCCACATTAGTCATTCAATAATCTCATTTATTAACATATATCATTATAAATTTATATTTTCTTCTATAATGGTCAAATTGGTTTCAAGCCAAATTTTCCCTAGAAATTAGGAGTCTTGGACTTCATTATGTCCAAACTTAGCTCACAATTTCGAGTACCTGATTCTTTACGTCTTGATTAGCTTAATCATACTTGAACTTATTCGGTTTCACTGATTCATCCGCATAGGTATCATTCGTGAAAGAATAACTTTTTCTACATAGGTCCAATGTTTTTCAAAATTTACATACCTCTAGTTAACACATAAATTCACATTTTTTCTTTTATGACCATTTTCTAATTCGGTCATTAAGGCTTCCAAATATCCCATTTAAAGTCAGCCTTAATATTCTGTCATGAGTTGGACCCTTCCTGACTAAAATCATTATAACTTATTCATTTCTTATCCAATTGAGGTGATTAAAATTGTCATTTTTAATAGACTCATATGGCTATCACATAGTAAAATATGGCTAAAAATGACGTAATTTGGATTTACTGTGATTTTTATAAGGTTATCTTGTTTTTGTTCTCTTCTGTGTCACTAAGGTCAGTAACACCCTTCACTTATTTAGCCATATCTCACATGATACTCATCCAATTAAAATTCCCTTTATACGACACTTATATGACACATTTTCGAGCATTTTATAATAGAACTCATCATCCAATTCTGACTCTAAAGTCCTCAAACAATTAACTTTCATTTCGTGTTTCAATCCCATTGGTATTCCGAACCAGTTTCAATTAGGGACTTATATCTCATTTATTTGACTCACCTTAAATTTGTAAAAACATTCAAGGATACAGTAGACACCTATATCTACACCTTTCAAGTTTTGAGTTTCTCCAAATTCACACGTTAAACAGCTCAAAAAATGTATAAGAAGGACCTATGAATCTGCCTCCCTTGGCAACTTTGAACTCCAAAACCCCAGGTTTTGGTTTAGCCCCAAATCACCATAAAAAATAAAAATTTCCTCATGTTAATTTGTCATTAGACATCAAAGAATAAGAATTCATCATCAAAATCATCAAACCCATAAATTTCATCAAATGGGTTTCATAGCTATTACAAAAGAAAGTGAGAAACTAAATTCCAGTCGGTAGAATCAAGTGTTGGGATCGAGGCTTACCATTTTGTATCAACTGATCGACTTGATTCTCCTTCACATTCTTGTTACAAAGCTTGAAAAATTTGAGAGAGGAACTTTCATGGTTCAGCCACGTGAGGGAGGAGGAAGATAAGAGTTTTGTCTTATTTGTACTTAGCTTCTTTTATAAGCCACTTTGTTCATTGTGTACAAAAATGCTCCTCTTGTACTGGTTCTTTAAAATCCACTTGTACAATTTCATGTGACAATCAAAAAATTGTCAAACATCATTAATTTGATGTCACCAAAAATTATAATTCATTGTCCTGTTTTTAATGACATTAGTCTCAAATACCAATTTTTTTCCGGTGAACCAGATAAATCAGATACCGG
>JANITX010000007.1:9869095-9880039 GCA_027564395.1 Erythroxylum ulei
CAGTAAACTAGTAAAGTATACAGTACAACTGTATAATATACCAATATGGACTATTTTGTAATTTTTAAAAATTTTAGAGATTATTTCATAAATTTAAAAAATTTTCCGAAACGGTACCTGGTATTAAGTGGTATCAGTACAGTTCCGTTCCGGAACTTAATTCGATACCAAGCCCGGTACGGTATTCATAACATTGCTTGACTCCAAGTCTCTAAGCGGAAGAAAATGATATCTCGCTTGTTGAATTATATTACTGAAAAAAGGTTATAATTTAATAGTAATCGATTTAATAATCACCTAGTGGATTCTAACAGTAAACGAAGAAAAGTCAGAGAACTAAATTAAACCGGTTAATTTTTATTTAATAGTATTTTTTAATTAAACTTAAATTTATATGTGTAATAAAAATATAAAAATTTTAGAATAAACATTTAATAATAGATATAATATGACAAAGACAACAATATTTATAGAAGTAAAAAAATCAATGATAACTAAAAGTTACATGTATAATTATTTTTAATGTATATAATTTACAACAACAACATCAATTAAAATTTCCATACATAATTTATAAAAACATCAACAGTTTGAAAATATTATATTGTAAACTTAATATACGTATTTTTTAAATCATATTAAAAAGAATAGTAATTTTACCATAGTTTAATTTTAAAATCATACTGATCGATTTTTTCAAATTTGGTACCATAACTTATAATTTAGGTAAATTTGGCTTATATACCGTAAATGACTAACGATAGATCTTACGTGTCCTATATTATAAAATAGATATTTTATTAAATTATTTTAACAAAAGATACTAGTAAAATGAAAAAGAAATAATTATACAACATTATTATTTATGTAATAAATAATCATATGGTATTTTTGGTGAAATTAATTTAATTAAATTTTTATAAAGATGATCTCTTTTTTTAATCATATTTCAAATTCTTTAATTTTGTTCGATCTTTATTATATACCTAGTTTATAACGATCCAATATCAGTTAAATCTTTAAACCTTAAACTTTTTATCTTACTGATTTAATTTTCAGTTCAGTTTTTAAAATATTTCTTAAAACCATTTCTTTCCGTGTTAAAAAGTGATGAATCGATTTATTATTAATTTTCTAGTTTCTATTTTAAATTGTATTAGATGAATTTTAATTTTTTGATAATATGATAAAATGAGATTAAAAAACAAAGTCCTATAACTTTGTTTTGAAAGGGGTTAAGTAATGACAAATAAATAGATCTTGAATATGTTTTCAGCTCATTAATTACTGATACCCACCTCCTTTGGAGGATTTAGTAAATTCCTAAATTTAATAGAATAATTCCATTCCTTTGAAATTAAAAACCTCAAAATAAATATTATCTTTTGCAATTATTCCATTCCTTCGTTCTTAAACCTTCGAACCAAACGCCCTCTTATAAGGAAACTATTGCTGTTATCTGCTTTAATTCCTGCAATTATTTCATTACCTGCTATATCCGTTGCAGTTCTGGACATGCAAATTATCATCTCTCTGGTCAAAGAACACAGTTCCAACTTTTCATGGTGCCTAAAAGGTATTTTACACACACCATTTGCAGTCTTTTTGATAAAGAATTGCAGAACCTGTGATACGGACACGAAGCATGTGGTCTGTCATGTGTGTTCTTCTACTACATCTCTTTCTCTGCGTGCGTGGTGTTTTAACTTCTAACAAGTGCATTCCTCGTCATACCATACTTAGCGCTAAGCAATTTAAATTTTCAATTCAGACTGCAGAGAAAAAGTTGGCAAATTTACGCAGTTACACAACCTGATTTCATTGGTTATTTGTTAAAGATAAAGAAACCCAAAATTTATAATCAATCATCTACTTATGTGCGTTAATCTTGTCTGCTAAATATATTCCATGACCAGTCAACAAAGTAGAAAGAGTTATGACAATTGAGACGAAACTAAGGTATCTAAATCCTTGGCTTTGTCTATAACAAGTTCCTAAATAATTAAGCCTGGTAATTGGAATTTGGACTCCACTCATGGCATCCATGAGGAGTGCATCTGCAAATGTGACGACACCAAACCCCATAAAGATATATGCTTTTCATGGTCATAGAGCTCCGAGTATTATATACTCCGGTGTGGTTTTGGCAACCAGAACATGACAAAGTATAATAAGACTGAGATTGGCAAATCCGAGAAATGTTTACATCCTATAACACCTAGAGATGCTTCCCCACGTAATTATCTCGTATATTTTAGTCAAGGACATGATCAGGGTCTCACCTAATTATAATACCGATGACGTTGATACTCTATTGCAGGAGAAAAAACAAACATATACAGTACGTGGTATCATAAAACCTAAATGGCATTGTGAAGAACCATTTGTTAGCTTACTTACTACCGTCTGATTATTGACTACTGTTGTGTAGGTAATGTTATCTCTCTCACGCAACAAGATGGTATAAAAAACCTTGTGCCACATGCAGAGAGGATTAAAAATGGGATTCTTATAATGATATAATCACGTATCCTTCAGAAGTAATCTGGACCGAATATTCGCACGCATAAGACCCGCTCATTATACTAATCATATTGATTAATACTTTAGCATTAGAAACGCAACCTGCAGCACCAGCATGTGAGAGGATCTCGGGATTGACTCTCTCTGCACAGGCTGTGAAGTTGGTTCTTTTTTTGTTTTGTTTTCAGATTTCTTGATCCGATCTGAAGTACGCAGAGGTTCAGATTCAAATCCTACGTTCTCTGTTAGTACTATGAAGGGTGTTTGTTAATAACTGAAGATAAAGACTTGTACATAACACAAGTATAGGTACGTAGGCAATGGCTCCATATAAAATGATTCTAACGACAGCTTTAAAATTCAGATACATTCCTTTTGAGATAGTAACATTCTTCGTGAAAACCAAACGGAGGTTGAGTACATTCCTCCTTAAAAGCATATCAATAGACCCAAAACCCACTATTGGTATGAGAACTTTTTGTTGTTCCTATACTTTTCGAGAAGTTGACGAAGCCGGAGTATATCCGTACAAGTATTCTTAATGGAAGAGTTGTGTTGAGATGAGCTAGTTGGTAGAAAGGTCTTTACATTTACACCACTAGGCCCATTACAGCATCAAAACAATCATTGAGGCCCATTATAATATTACTTATGAAGATCCAGTTATTAAGCCCAATAACGTATTACGTTTTCGTTGGACTGTAAAACGTAAAATCTATTCTAGGGACTGTACATCATCACGTTTCCAATTCCACCGGCGCGTGTGGAGATGCCCTAGGAAGATTTCAATTTCTAGGGTTTGTGGTCCAATTTGGGCGTTTTAGGGATTTCGGTGCAATTAGGGTTTTCAGTGTCTGGAAATGGAAGCCGAGAAAGCGAAGCTCTTCGTGGGAGGCATATCTCGGGAGACAAGTGAGGAGGCTCTTACAAGCCATTTTAGCAAGTACGGTCATGTCTTGGGTTCTTTGGTTGCAAAGGACAGAAACGCGGGAAATCCTAGGGGGTTTGGGTTTGTTTGGTTCTCCGAGACTTCCTTCGCCGACGAGGCTCTTAAAGATGTTCATGTGATACTAGGAAGAACGGTTAGTTCTTAAGCTCTTGGTTTCTTGTACTTCTACCCTCTATTTTAGTAGTGGATGTCCTGAATTAGGAGGCGTGTAAGTGTAGAACTAGAGCGCTTAGCTTTCATTTGCTAAGAAAGAAAAGTACAAAGAACGGGAGATTCCCTTATTTTCTGCCTTTGAAGTTCCATGTGTGCATGGTAACTTGCTTAATTTTGTGAAGCTAGAAGATGGAAGGATAGACTTTGTTTTGACTTTATTGTTTTTTGAATGTTAGAAAATAACTTTAGTGCTGTTAAATATAGGTGACTCGACTAGTTGTGCAGCTTAGGGATTCTTCTGTCTTGCTAGTTTAATTTTGGAATCATTTCGTTTTTCTTGTGGAGGTAGTGGAGAGAGGTTTTGAATTTTTTGTTTACTATGTTTTATTAGATATCGGATGTAGTTTTCATTATTGGTAATACTTTCTGGTTTGTTGATTCAGCAGAATTTTCATTTTCTTTAGGTAGAAGTGAAAAAAGCTATCCCAAGAGGTGAGCAACATCAATACAATCAGGAGAAGCATCTTGTACAGCAACAGCACCAGCCCAACCAACTTCATGGTGGGCTTGATAGAACGGGTAGTACAGGTGACAAGTGTGAGTATTTTAGAACTAAAAAGATCTTTGTTGGGGGTTTATCAGCTAATTTGACTCAGGAACAGTTTAAGAATTACTTTGAGAAGTTTGGTAGGATAATGGATGTAGTCGTCATGCAAGACAGCTCAACTAACCGACCAAGGGGCTTTGGGTTTGTCACTTTTGATTCTGAAGAATCTGTTGACAGGGTTATGGTAAACACATTTCATGAGTTGAACGGTAGACTTGTGGAGGTGAAGAGAGCTGTGCCAAAAGAGAGAATAAAAAATAGTAACAGTAGTTGTGTCACAGCAGGTGCAATAAACGGGACTTATGATAAGGCTAATCAATTGGGAAAATTCTTTTCCTATGGTCCTGAACTTGAAACTTATTCAGGTTATGCTCCTCTTCCTGTGTACAGTAGTGTTGGAGGATATCTTTATGGAACTAGTGTTTATCCCGGTGGATATTCCGTAGTAGGATATGGCAGACCAGGCTTTGCAGCTACACCAATCGCCCCTGGGGGTCCTTGGAATGGGCCAGTGATGGTCGGATCTGGGCTGTGTCCTTTTCCTTATGGCAACGGCTGTATTTATCCTGCTTACATGTATGATGCTGTTGGTGTTATGGGTGCAATGGAGTACAATAGGATTACTAGGCCTACAGTGACCGGAAAAGAGAACGAGATTCTTGGTGGCAGTGGATATCTTTTACCTGATAATATGCCTCAGCCAACTGAAGGATTAAAGACGGAAGTAGATTCTTCAGATTTGAATGGTAATGGAAATGCTTCTAGCTAGCAGAATTTGATGGGTCTTGTGAATAGATCACCTCTAGTTGACATCATGTACACAAATTCTTTCACTGATTGGGTAGAGCAGTTAACACTGTCACTGTTTAGATGTCCATTTCTTATTTGTCAATCATGTCACATGAACATGTTGCTTAGTGTTTTTTACTCAGTAACTTCACTAGTAAATGATTCAGTCATAATGCCTTCAGTCATCTTCTCTTTGCATATTCCCCTATGAACAGTGATTATAAATTGTAACCAGTCGTTTCTAGTCCAATACTTCTATCTTTTGTAATGTCTATATTTCATCTGTCTTCTGGTGTATGAACATTCATCTCTTTCTGGTTGTTCCTGTGAAGATTGCATGGATTGATATTGTCACAGTAAAATGTGTTGGCCGTAAATTGCCCTTCCATAAACAAAAAGGTTCATGTTCATCGTAAATTCAACAATAAAGCATTTCATCTTAATTCCTACTTTTAGGAAAGTTGAACAAATAGAAGGCACAAGGAATAAGGATCATCGTTAATTCATTCAGGAAAACGAAAAATGAAACGTGATGCAATCTTTATTCAAGGGGGTTTTGGGCCACTTATCTTTTTGGGTTATCATAGCCACACAACTTCGACGGAGCGCAGAACTATCGAAGGTGTTGTAAGAGATAAACCAACGAGAAGACTAAAAGTAGAATAAAATTAGCGATAAAAAATGATGGTGCTAAGCCAAGCTCCGGGAGGAGCTCTATCGGCCAGAAGATGTACCCACTCCTCGCCTCTTGGTTTCACTCACCAAAAACCACCTCTCTTCTCCAATTACGACACCAACTCCAAGTTCCTTCTAAAAAAACGCCACTTCTCTCTTGCCGTCGCTAACCCTGAGAGTGGTGTGGATTCTACTTCTACCACCAAACCACCTCTTGCCAACAGCAATCCAAATGACATCGTTTTTGTGGGCGAAGATAACGTTCCTTTGGAAGGCGTCATACAGTTCGAGAAACCCACTTCGTCTCGTTTAGACAAATGGGGGTACGTTTGATGTCTAACTACTGTTACAATTATAACTCTCTTTTGTTGGTGGCGTTTGGGTTTTGATTAGTTCTAGTGCAATGAATTTGTGAACAGTCGTGTGGCTCTGCTTGCTGGTGGAGATGTGTTGGCTTTACTCTTGTTCTCTGCAATTGGTAGATATAGTCACGGTTTTCCGGTTTTTGACTATGAGACACTGCGTACTGCTGACCCTTTTATCGCTGGTATAGATTCTTGTATATCGTTTATTTTAAATTTGGTTGGAATTGCAGCTTTTAATTGATATTGTTGAAATTTCGACTTGCTAAGTTAAGTGCTTTTGGGATCAAAATGAACAGGTTGGTTTCTGGGTGCGTACTTCCTTGGAGGCTACGGAGAGGACGGTCGTGGAATGAACGGTTTTTCCAATTCTGTTATTGCAGCTGCTAAATCATGGGCTGTGGGAGTACCTGTAAGTTTCTGTTCTGACCAGTGAAAGTACACTTGAGACATGCAGAAGTTATTTGAATTGATCACACATTTTCTAGGATCTCAGTATCTTCTTGGGTTGGTATTGTGTGGTAACCCTGGAGTTCCTAATTCAAGTATTTGAGGTGATACTCACACAGACGATCATGATTCTTTAGTTGATTCTGAAAAATTGTCATGGGAGATGAGAGATATGTCATATAATCACTTTTCAATTGCTTGCCTATGCTACAGACTTTCTTCAATCGACCATGTTTATGAACTAAGAAAATCTAGGATGTTCTTACTTGTCCATTGTTATATGTATGTTTATCGTGGAATCACATGAGCTTGTTTATCTGTACAATACAATTATGTATTTTTAGGATCTCAACAACAACAATGGAATTTTACATTTAAACTTTGGATGCGCTCTATCTGGACAGCTGGTCTTCTTCTAAAACTTTTGAGGTTTTTTGGTAATTTACTTAATTCAGTTTTCCGTGCCAATCACCACAAGATCTAGAGACATTAACAAAGATCGGGGCATCTTTTTGAATCCTTATTCTTACTATGGGATTTAAGCCTCTATTTGCTAAAACACATTAAAGATCCACGAGAAAGTGAAAAATGGAAGTTTATGTCAAGAATGTACTTGCAATTTAATACTATGTCAGAAAAAGATCATACTTTGATGACCATGGGAGCACATAATCTAAAGCTGCTATTTGTGGTCCATCTACAGCTTTCAGCTTATACATTGGTCAACAGCCTAATGTTTGCAAACATACTCTAGCAGATGTCAAGGCTGTTTGTTCTTCAATTTTTGGTACTGTAAATTCTAGGGGCAGAAAGTTTATATAACTTTTTTTCCCCCTCAAAGATGGCTAATATTTAATCTTTGCATTCAGCATTTTCCTATGTTTGCAAGTGGAGGACATAGCTGCCATTCTGTTGCATGTCTTCTTTCAACTGAATTAATCCATTCAAAGAATTTATGATTTTGTGCCCCCTTGAATTATGAACTTTTGCTTTTGTATTTGTTTTCCATTTGTAAACGTTTTGCTATTCCATGTTGTACAGTCTGCTTTCAAATTGAGAACATTGTTTTAGTGGTGAGCATGGCTTTAACTAACAGTTGTGCAATTTCAACTTCGATTCATCAAGCAGACTATTAAGAAGAAGGATGTAGTTGATCAATTTTTGTTTATTTAACACTTACCTGTTCTGCAGCTTGGAATACTTATAAGGGCTGTGACGTCAGGCCACATTCCACCTTACACATTTATTTTAGTAACAATGGGAAGCACAGCTGTTTTACTTATTGGATGGAGAGCATTATCAGCCAGAATCCTTCCAGATTCTACTAGTAAGAAGAATGACATGTACAGACAAGGAAGCCCATTTGAGTTATTTGAGGTATTGCCTTATGTGGTTATGTGATAGGCCTAACTTTGAATCTTTTGTTGATAGCTTCTCACCTTACCTACTGTTGTTTGTCAAGAGTCTTGTTATCTTAATTCTAATTTTCAAACTTGACAAATTTCTAAGATGAACAGTCTATGCATAAGTTGCCATTATAAGATACTTGCTGGATGATGATGGGAAAAAAAATGTAGTGTGAATAACAAGTCGAAGCATAATAGACTTTGGACCTTCTCTTTTTCTTGCCTTGCCACCTAATTTATTGGTTCACCACTGAATTAGCAAAGACATTTGACTTTTTCTGAAAATATTGGCAAATTTTGATCCTGTCTCCGTGATATTGGTCTTCATTTTCTCCTTGCATATGCTGTAATGGATGATTCTTCGTTACTTAATGCAGTTGCTGAGCTCATTGATAAGGAGGTGGTGAGGGGATGTTTGCATGTGTCGATTAGAAAAAGGTGATGCCCTTTTTCCAAGCATCTCATTCAGTTTTGCTGTCGAAGAATTTGTGCGAATCAGCCAAGTGAGGAGAGAAATCAAGTTACTTGTTGTATATGATAATTTATTTATCACACTTGAATTATGCTTGCTTCTTTCAAAACTTTTCTGTGAGTTGCTTTTTTTCCCTTGATTTGCTTAATATAATTAAATGGAAAGTGTAATTTTAACAAAAACTCCCGTGTTCTGCCGATTCAGCTCTGCTTCATCAAATAATCTGAACTGATAATCATTTCTGCTTGTAATGAGGGTATGTTTAGTAAGTTATTAATTTTTGTTGGACGTCCAAGATCATAAACATCTACAGATTCTCCATCCCATACATCTACCACGATTTGAACCTTAATTGGTGAGGAGGTACTCGTGACTCGCTAGCTACCAGCATAAATTTACGGTAAATTATTGTCATGGCAAACTAAAGAGTACGTTGGACTATGTTTATGCGAATCGGAATCATTGGTAACCGACTTATTCATGTACTTTGTTTTCCTAATAAAAAAAAAGGGGTTGTTGGTACTATGGTTTTCTGCCAACAGTTTCACATCTGTGTTTGACAAAGCAAGAAAGTTGGTTGGTTCAAATTTCTCGTTTTCAAACGGTTAGTGCCCAGCTGACATAGCTCGAGGGGGCAAATTTTTATCCAGCTTGTGCTTGCTGTCGTCAAACAGGCTCCAAATCTCAGTTTGTGAATATCCTTGACCGAACACAGGACAGGACGATCCTTGTTATTTGACTACGAAATTGTTTTTCATGTTACCAAACATTTAAGAGGGATTAGGTTGTGTGATAACGTTGATTAGATACATGAAGGGGACATAGGGTCGGCCTGGTAACGCACAGTCATTTGTAGTAGCCGCCGTAACAGAGATGGGCTAGTACCCCTAAGACGTCCCATCACCTAAGAGTATGACAAAACAAAACCCTCTTCTTCAATAATTCTCAGAGCATGGCTCACATTTAAGTGGCGTTTGACCATTATCAATTGATACATTATAATTATATGCTTCCTAATCCAACAATCAGGTTAAAGTGTTAGGTTGTTGATTCTTTTTGCCAGCACGGGTAGTCTGGTTGGCCGTCTAGTAGGGTCAATTGGTCCAAGGTTCAAGGTTCGATTCTCGGCAACGAGATGGAGTAGCCGCTTTGCTAGGTGGCTGACCAGGATTAAACCGTGATTCAATCCTCCAGCGATAGTCGGGCCTGCGACTGGGGGCCCTTAGAATTGAGGGTTCAACCTTTTGGTTCAAGGTTAAAGTGTTAGGAGACACCTACAATAACTAGATCTAGATCATTTCGTGTTCCCAAAAGATCCGATCTTCGGTTAAAGACAAACCCTTCTAACATGGGCTAGTTTGAAGATAAATGAACGGACGTCCAAGAGCTCATGGTCCATTTAGGTCTCACTCTTATCTACTTTAACCAACCCCTGTCAATTAACTTAGAATTCTATTCGTTACATCAAACTCGACATAACCTAACGTGGGTCAACCGGTTCAAGTGTCGTAGCCCAGTGGGTAGTGAAAAGTACGCAAAATGCTCATCATGTGGAGATGTATCCGACTTCACATTCCTGGACAGTCAAAACAGGTTTCCGCTTAAAAAGCTACTATGCTAAATAAGGAAACAACTTTCATAGTCATCTTTGCATATAACGAGTAAGGTGAGGGATGTGGCAAGTGAATGGCCAAAGGGGTTTCAATGCCAATGTGCAGTAATGCTCTTGGAATTGAAGTGGGGTTCTGACGATTGTGTGCTAAATTAGTGTTGAAGTGGGAATCCACGAAACTTGATAGGGGTATAGCTAGGTAGCTACTTTAGGTCTCAACTCAGATTGAAGGGAAGATCTTATTCATTCTCTTGGGAAATAGTAGAGCATAGGGAGGTGCAGCTTTAGGACGGTTCATTTTCCTGCAAAAGAGAGAATGCTTTAAAATTGAGAAAAGCGTTGCTAATGCTACTGTCATGCGTAGGCTTTTTTGCGGTCTTTGTTGTGCATTTGGTATTAGATTAGTGACAAAAGAAGTAGCTTATAATGAGATAGGAAAAAAAGAAACCTCCCTTGAGGAAACAGGATAGAGAGAATCTATAGTGATTGAGACATGACAAATGGGGGTTGGATTTTGACATGTCATCTTTGGGTTTGTAAGAGAGAATAGTGACAAATAAGAAATGGTTAGGCAGGTAGGGAGTTAAGTGCTTGGCATGCAAGAGAAAAAGCGTTCAAAGGCACCTTGGTTGAGGATTTTATAATAATACAGAATGCAATATACCACATTTTCATTGTTTTGGAAGAAAATTTTATAATATAACAAAATTAGACCGAAGTAAAAGATTTTATGTTATGTTTTATTTTATTTTAAATAATAAAATAAAAAATTTCTAATTTAGAGATTTATTTAGGATAGAATGTAACTTAATAAATATATACCATCTAATATATTCTCCATAATATTCGTAATATTAACTTTGATTAAGTCATAATATTATATTAAATAAAATAGAATAATATTAAATATAATAAATTTTATTAAATAATAAATTTAATATTTTAT
>JANITX010000007.1:9897128-9910590 GCA_027564395.1 Erythroxylum ulei
TTATATAGAAATATATACAAACAAATAAAGAATAATTTTTAATATATTTTTTGTTAATGAAAATAGAAAATATGTAAAAAATTCTTTAATTGTTCGGATATATTTCTATAAAAATAAAAATAAATAAATTATTTTTAAATATAAATTTTATGTTATTATTAAATATATAATTTGTTATTAATAATATAAAAATAATATTATTAGTTATTTAATAAAATTTATTATATTAAATATTATTATATTCTATTTAATATATTAATATTATGAATTGGTCACAGATGATATTAAGAAGAATTATTGAGGGTATATTAGGTAGTATTTATTTATTAGTTTACGTTTCATTCTAAATTCCGCAATCGGAGGTTTTTTATTTTTATTATTTATGATAGAATGTAACGTAATATAAAACCCTCTACTTATATCACATTTCATTCCATTATATTATAAAACTCTTAACAAAACGATAAAAATGTGTTGCGTTCCAATTTCATCCTATTGCTAACCTCTCAATTAAACAGGGCTAAGCGAATGGATACATATACAAATAAGAAATAGGAAGTTTCAAGAGTTTAACTTGGTTATTCCAAAGAGCACGTATAGATTCGTGAATTCTTATTTCGAAGAATCCGAAAAGAATGTATTCAAACTAACCTTAACGGACGTTGAATTTCCTAAATATAGCAATAAGTTTGGAGTGTAATTGTAATGTATTAGAGTCATTTATATTACGTAAAAAAAAACACAAATTTTATTCACGTGGAAATTCATATCTCTGAAATAGAAGCCACTCGACAATGACTAGCCAAGGAGACTTTCCTAGTCGCACGAACGAGGATGCCTCTCCTCCCGCTGTCATGTTCAGTTAACGTATGTTAGAACTGTTCAGACAATTCATCGTTAAACTTGTTTAAGAACAGAAAAAAAAGGAGTTTTAATGGGGTCTCTTTTAAAATTTGGTTATCATTATATGGAATATTTCAAGTTTTTCCTTTTCCAATCACAACCCCACTTGCCACCTTTCGTCTGGAAGCAGGTGTTGACTACACACCACAAAGCCCTTCAAAAAGCAAATCGTGTTTTCTGTTTCTTTAACCACTTCTGTTAAGAAAGTAAAGCGTCACGTCACGCGTTTTAGAGAACGTGGCACGTGATTAACCCATTTTTTGTTCTTCTCCATTATCTTCCTGTTTAATCAATACCTTGCATTTTGGTTTTTTGCGTTGAGAAGATTTTAGTTGACAAAATGGGTTTGGGCTTTGATAATGGTAACTAACGTGTGGTCGCCAGAGCATATCCGATAATTAACATTGCTGTCAGATGAATAAAGCCCAAGTCAGAAAATGTCACATCAGAGATGACCTAACTTTATATCCGGATCAACGGTGGGTAATGGGGCTGTGATGAAGGCATGGTCACCAGCCAGTTGGTAGGGCATATTTTTGAATTGAAGGCCGTGAACCAAGTTAGGAACGGTATTTAAGTTGGAACCAAAAACAAATGATATAAATTAGATTTCAGAGTCGCACAGAACAGAAGCAGTGTGGAGTAGTACTACTGTATGAAGTGATTGGAGGAGCAGAAGTCCTGCTCGTCAAATCTATCCAAGGCCCTGTGGACTGTAAAAATAAAGCTATCCAGTTTTGGTTACTGCCCAGCTCTCTCTCGCCTATTGCCCATCCACCACATTTCAAAGTTAACTACATAGTACCTTCTGACTTGTTTCATTTTAGTGGGTGTTGGTTCAAGATGATATGTATCACGGTGGCTTGTTATATAGTAAGAGAGCAGCGAGGTTTTGGAGTTTATGTAATCTGAGTTTTCCTGGGGTCTAAGGGGTGTGTTACTTTTAAGTTGCGAGTCTTTAACATAAAAGGCAAGAGAGAGGGCTATACAAGCTGGTTTCTCTCATATACACAGATCCCTATGGGAGTGCAGGGTTGCTTCCCAGCATTGCTTGCTCGAGTTCATTCTTTTTGCTTAGTTTAAAGAGACCAGTTTTGTTGGCTTTATATGGTGAGAGAAAAGGCGCAAAGGTAGAGAGGGTTTAGCTTTGGATGACTACCGAGTACATAGAGTGAAGAGTTTTTGGGGGGTCAGAGAACATAAATTTTTTTGCTTGCAACTAAAGTTGGTTTACTAGACAACAAAAATCCAAGCTTTCATATGGAGGGTGGGCAAGAGATTTTAGCATCATTAGTTTTAGTTTCTTCCCAATGATTGAGTTGCGTTTCAGAAAGATATACAGGTAGTGGTGCTTCTAATCAACTTCAGAAGAGAGAGAGAGAGAGACATAAGAGGGTAGGAGATAGAAGATGAAATCTATGAATGATATGAATAATGGTTCTAATAATAACTGGTTGGGATTTTCACTCGCACCGCACATGAAACTTGAAGTTGCTGCTTCTGACTCCCAACAACAGCAGCAGCAACAACAACAAAATCATCACCATCATCAGTACAATCATGATCAACCTCAGCAGAATCCTGGTGTAGCAGCTGTTGCAGTTTCTAAAGCTGTTCCAACAAGCTTCTATCTGTCCGCTTCTCACTTCAACACTTGCGGTATCTCTTATGGCGTTGGAGAAAATGGTAGCTTTCACTCTCCTTTGTCAGTGATGCCGCTCAAGTCTGATGGGTCACTTTGTATCATTGAAGCTCTTACTAGATCACAATCAGAAGGTCTGCTTCTGCTTTCCATTAGCTTAATTTCCTCTTTATTTTTCCTCCTTTCCTTTGTTTCACTGCTCTAAGGTTTCATGGCTTCAGCAATGGTGCCGAGTTCATCACCTAAATTAGAGGACTTTCTCGGTGGTGCAACTATGGAGACTCACCACTATGGAGCTAGCCATGAAAGGGAAACAATGGTCTTAAGCCTCGATAGCATGTACTACGGCCAAAACCCAGCGACAGAGAACAACAGGTCACATTCTCTAAGCATGCATGAAACAATTAGGCAGCAAGAACAACAATTTTTAGTTCAAACACACCCGTACTACAGTGGATTGGCTTGTCATGGAATGTACCAATCTTCACTAGACGATGAAACCCGAAACACCCAACTCACAGACTGCGACTCACATATTCCACATGTTGGAAATGATGTCCCTTGCTTTAAAAACTGGGTTTCTAGGCACTATTCATCACATACTGGACTTCAACAGCACATAGTTGATGATGGTGGAGCTTCTGCATCTGCTGGTAATATGAGTTGCGGGGAGTTGCAGTCTCTTAGCTTGTCTATGAGCCCTGGTTCTCAGTCAAGCTGCGTTACTGCTCCAATGCAAATATCACCTAATGGTACTGAATGTATAGCCATGGAAACGAAGAAGAGAGGGCCTGCAAAAGTGGGTCAAAAGCAGCCCGTCCACAGGAAATCTATTGACACATTTGGGCAACGAACATCGCAGTATAGAGGTGTTACAAGGTTGGTTCGCACTGTTTTCGACTTGCTTTATATCTTCTCTCCGTTCAGTTATTCAACTATTTTTGCTTTGAATGATTTTTTATTTACGGCAATACATGCATTTCAATGAATCCAATTTCCATTGCTGTTATCAATATTCTTTTTGCGCATTGCCGTTATTAATGTTCAAGTAAAATGGTGAATTTACCTTTTACCAGACATAGATGGACTGGAAGGTATGAAGCTCATCTCTGGGATAACAGCTGTAAGAAGGAAGGTCAGACCAGGAAAGGAAGGCAAGGTTGGTCAATTAATCGAAACAATAGATATTCTACAGTTTTGTGTGCTTTGAAGGTTTCCTTTTTGACCCTCTGTCCTTATGATCTGACTCTTGCTTTTCTATGTTCTTGTCATGCTCGTTCTTCTCATTGGTTCCATAACCATCAAATGCTGCAATTTTCAGTTTATCTTGGTAGGCTTCTTTCTATTAAAATTTAAAAAAATTTCGACGAGGAAGTCCGTTTTCAAGTGCTAATTTTATGTCCTGATGAATCTATAGGGGGTTACGATTTGGAAGAGAAAGCTGCCAGAGCTTACGATCTTGCTGCCCTTAAGTATTGGGGACCTTCAACACACGTCAATTTTCCCGTAAGACTCTTTACTTTTGCTTGTCTTCATATTGATTACATTGATCAGTTCAACTTCATGTGATTTTTCTATGTTTCAGTTAGAAAATTACAGAGACGAGCTTGAAGAAATGAAGAAAATGAGCCGTCAGGAGTACGTTGCTCATCTTCGAAGGTAAAGGAAATTATTCAACTTAACTAAAAGTGCCCAAATGTCTTAACTCCATGAGTGTATTGATAATTTGTTTTGTTGTTCTTTTCAGGAAAAGCAGTGGCTTTTCTAGGGGAGCATCAATATACAGAGGAGTAACAAGGTTTTACTTTTGCTTTTACTCTTCTGCAGCAAACCATCACTTTTTGATAAAGCTGAGGCTCCTTTGATACTTTTAATTAACTTGGTTCCAATCTTCATTGTTTTCGTTTAATGTAATGTAGACATCATCAACATGGAAGGTGGCAAGCAAGGATTGGCAGGGTTGCAGGAAACAAAGATCTTTATCTTGGGACGTTCAGTAAGTTCTTCAACTTGTCTTGATATTGTTCTTTATTTTCATCATTCAAATTTTACGTTCAAATGTCTTGAAATTTGTCTAATGTAAGTAAAGAAACGTGTAAAGAACTCATTTTTATGTCAAGTCTGCTCTCATGCACCCACTAAAGATTAGTGTTGCTTTTATAAGTCTGGTGGTGGCTTCTTTGGGAATGTAAGAGCATAATGCAGATTTTCAGTCAACTTTTATAAGGCTGTTTTCTCCGTTGAGATGAAAAAGGAAATGGGTGTTTATTTCACGTAAATGCATTATAGAAAGTTAGACTTTGTGCTTGTAATGTCTCCTTTGAATTAAAAATTTCAGGCACCCAAGAGGAAGCTGCCGAAGCATATGATATCGCCGCAATCAAGTTTCGCGGAGCTAATGCTGTGACTAACTTTGACATCACAAGATATGACGTGGAAAGGATTATGGCCAGCAGCACTCTACTAGCTGGAGACCTTGCGAGGCGAAACAAAGGGGCAGAATCAAGTAGTGACGCTATTGAGTACAACTGCTCTTCCAATGGTGAATCAGTAAAGATGGATAATGGCAATGGCAATGCTTCAGACTGGAAGGTGGCTTCGTATCAATCACCACAGCAAGAGCCAAATGTTTCCTTTCAGTCTCTTGATCCGAAATCCTTGAATCATGGGAATAATCGTAGTTCCTCCATGTCTGTACCTATACAAGATGTTGTTGGTATTGATTCAGTGAATGTTGCGCAACAAGCGGTAGACGATTCAGAAAAGATAGGGCCTCATTTCTCTAACCCCTCATCTTTGATTACCAGTTTGAGTAGCTCCAGGGAAGGTAGCCCAGATAAGAATGATGCTGCAATGCTGTTTGCTAGACCTCCATTGGCATCAAAGTACATTAGCCCAACAACTGGCATTACCCCCTGGTTTCAATCAGCGCAGCTGAGGTCAGCGGCAATCTCCATGGCTCACTTGCCAGTTTTTGCAGCTTGGAATGACACCTAAAGCTCTCAGGGTCCTGTTAGAACATGTGAGAGTTTTGCATGGGGACCAATGTAATCTAGTGTTGGTGGATAAACAATAGTAAGGGCTAAGTAGGATTTTCATCATATGTTCTCTTTTTAGGTTGTTAGTGGGAGAAAAGAGAAAGTGGGGATTATTGAAAGGAAGACAGAATTGGGAGTTGGGGGGGACCCAATTATCTGTCTGTCTGTAACCCAAGTGTAAGAAACTTTTGTCAAATGGAACTTTTGGCTCACATTGGGATGAAGATTTTGCGAAAGTAAGGGATGGAATCAAGAGGAGGGTCTAAATCTATGGAATTGAATATTGAAATTTGACTTATCTTAATTACTGAAATCAACTTTTTCTAACTTTATTGGTGCTGCTTAAGTACAAAACCAGCTCATATGTTTTCAATAATGCAAAAGGGGTCTCACTTTGATCACAAAATCACTTCAGTGCCTCCAATCTGTTTCTGATCTGCATTACACCATCATTACATATACCTCCTTTTCTTTATCTTAGCTTTCCTCAAAGGTAACAGACATTCCGCTTCATTCAGAAAAACTAAAAAGAGAGCAAGAAAAAGGTGGTTGTGGAGATTCTTGATTAGGGGTCTTTAGTTAATGTTCTTATTTTTGGATTTCAGTTGTCATAATTAGTTAAAGTCTTAATGGTAAAATTGTTCTTGTAACCTGACCCTGACTAATAAAGAAAGATCTGGGATGTAAAAGTGATTGCGTGTCCTTGTGTGGAAGCTAGAAGATTTTATCATGGACGAGTGATATAATTCTTCATCGCATGTGCACTGCCCGTGTGCATGTGGTCGACGAAGATTAGTGAATATAATCTTTCATTATTTTCTTTGTCAGAAGAACTCGAGATCTGATGTCGAACGGGGTGGAAACCAGAAGTCAGTAGAGAAGAATTATAGCAACAACCTCTTCTTAGTTTACACATTTTGATGCTCATTGCAGAAGAAAATGAGAAAGATAAAAGTCAAGAGCTTATGTTCCTTTCTAATTTGGAGGTGTACCAAAAACGCCATGAGGCTGTTTTTGTGTCTTAGTTTTTGACATTTGGAGCCTGCTTTTGAAAATAAGATAAGATTATGAGATTAAGCCAGGCTAACTTGTGCAGCTTTGTTCGCGGGATTTTCTCTTGGTCTTCAAATGCCCTACAGATTGCAATCACCGAAAAATCCTTACTTTTCAAGATAAAAGGCCAAAATGTATGGAGAAGAAACAACCTTTGATTGGACAATGAGAGGAACTCTACACAAAAAGGGATCAGACAGACAAAACCATGACATTCCAAAGCAAAGGTCCACAATGAGTGATTCTTGGTCAAAAAGATTGCAATTTCACGAAGAAAAAGATCGTAAAGCAAATTGGCACATCTCACTTTTAACAAAAAAGTTAAAACGATGATCTGAAACGTCTTTAAGTTAGTCAAAAACTATGATTGCAATTGGTTGTTGTTGTTGACAGGTTGGATAAGCCGCTCAAATGAATTCATAATGCTATAATCTTACTCGCACACGAGCTAGGTCGTACATAGATTATAATGTTTCAAAATCATAATCATGTAAACATTATGAACTGTGATTTTGCCTAAATAAATTATACGCGTGACTTAAAAGTCTAAATCACAAGTTCCCCCATGAATTCTAACATAATTCGTGCATTTTGCCTGCTGGTCTAACCTAATACGTGCCTCTCGTCTACTTCTCTAAGATTTGAAGACTCGAAGCCAAGATCATCAGAATCTAATAGTTCTTAATCGAAGCTGAAGTCGGAACAAACTCTCAATAGCGTTTAAATCACAAACATAAAGAAAATAAGGCTGCCCACTCAATAGCTGTACCAGGTAACCTGAATCTGATTGCCTTTGTATGGTCCAGAAAGTCATTGAATGTTAAGATACATATTTGTGTGAGTGAGACCTATAAGCCTTGAACATGGTCCTTTGTGTTTTTACTGAGACATTTCAAATCCGATGGTATTAGTTGTACTAGATATACGGAACTGGTGATGCTCGCTTTTTATAGAGGAGTCTGCCCCTTCAGGGGAGACCTCGGCAAGTTGGTAACATTTTGGACCACTTTCTTATTAATTTTGGATATTCATGTCAGCTGGGAAGCTCTAGACTCTTCGCAGGCATACTTATTTCCTCTACCGCATTAAAACCTTGGAGCGATACAGTATCTTGCTAAAACAGAAATTCGGGAGGAGGAGAAAATTTAAGATTTCTTTTCCTTGTACTTAATTCCAGGGTGTGGTCTATATCAAATTACAGGCGTTAAGATGTCGATAGCTGTTGTCGTTACTTCATCGAGTCCAGATCTTCTGGCCAATATTATAGTATCTTATTGTGTCCAATAAATCTCAATCATCTATTTATGTGGGACCCACATAAGATCTGCGTAGAGCCCGCAAAATAAATGACTGAGATTTCATAAAATAGAATAAGACAGAGTAAAACTGGACAGAAGATCTAGACTCTACTTGATCAAGTTTGAAGGGTTTTGCACCAAACCTGTCTCCCTTCTCTCAAACATGAAGCAATGTCAATTAAAACATAACAGATATTTTCTACAGCGTACTCAAGACAAAACGTGCACATAAAAAATCTTTGTGATGCCCTGATCTAAATTTCCCGTGAACAAGATATTATCTTCTTCACTTATCACACGGTTTTCCCTGTTACCACTGGCTCTTAAGGGGTTTCATTAGTTGTGTTCACAAAGTTCTGTGGTCTTTAACTTGCACTACTTTACCATGGCACCTGACCAAGCAGCCAAAAAATTCCAAATGAAGAAATGGACTTCTGACTTCAGATGCCGACAAGACACGGCTTAAGCATTCGTACACAGTAGTAGCTAGCTACCTAATGAATAGCTCAGCAAGACAAAGATTAAAAGGTAAGAGACCCAGATGTTGTCTCGTCGGAGCCGTTACGTTCAGGGCTAAATATCACCCAATCATAATTTCTATCAATTTTTCAGTGCCATAGAACAATATGTTTTTCTCAGTGCAGTTGCCCAATCAGTCAGTTCAGTAATCAGTTGTCCAGTACCAATTAATCTAGGAAGGCCATAAAGGCATGTACAGTACTTATTCAGTGCAAGACTACCGCTTCATGTGCATGTGTTCCTTATGGGAACTGCGTGAGCATGAGCGGGCTATACCCATTTTGCTAATGAAGCTCGCACCCGTTCGATGGAAACGGGATGTTACACTACCACTAGTTAATACTCTTCTAAAGATAATGTAGATTGATCAATCATAATAGCAAAAGTACATGCTAAAGTCACCATGGATTTTTCTAGTCAATTTATGCTTTAATCATGACTACATAATCCTAGAAGCAGTAGAAAAAGAGAAAATATTTATGTGTTTCTTTGGTTCTCTCTCTCTTTTATTGAAAACTTAAAAACATGTAAAAACAAACAAACTTAGAAACACACATGTATATAAGAAAGAAATGCGAAAAATGTAAGGAGAAAAAATTATCTTCCCTTAGGTTGCCTTCCAAGAAGGGCTTTGTTTAGTGTCGCTGGATCATCTCTATACTTTCCTTAGGTGACAAAATTATGACCTTCAAGTGTCACATGCAATTCCTCCACTTGAGGTTCTTCAGGACAGGACCTAGGTTGATGATCATCCACCTCCAGCGTCTTCCCCATCTTAAAAATCTCAATCTTTACTGAGTCCATGCACTCTAGAATGATCTCAAATGTCTCTTCACCTTTTTCCTCCTCAGTTAATTCCTCCAATCTACTATGTAAAGGTGAAGGATTAATAGTAAAAACAATAAAGGTCTCAACATTTACCTTGCAACTAGATGATATTTCCTTGTCTGCTTCGAGCTCCTTCTCCACTGAGTTATTAATTCCATTGAAACCACTTTTTGTATTCATCAAAGCGACCATTCCACATTCTTCGATACAAGAGATTCCTTAAGTTGTTCTCTCAAGATTCTCGAGCTCTTTCTCACTCTGTAAGGTTTCTTTACTAATATCCACTAGGTACACCTTGGATTGATGTGGCTCCTCCTCCTTGCTTTGTGATGCTAAGCGGTTAAGAGTTTTCATCATCTAACCCATTTGGCTTGCCAAGTTCTGGAGTCTAGACATTGTATCTTGGTGGACTTGCATCATTTCCTATTGGAACTGCTTAATCTGCTACTATACACCCTGCTAAAACCCCTATACACCCTATTGAAATTGCAAAGTACTAGCTTTCATAATATTAATCAATTCTTCTAAAGTTGTACATGATTTTTATTGGCTCTCCAAATTTTGGAAACTAAACCAAAATTTCCTTTCCTCCTACAAAAATTGTAGAGTATTCTATTGAAGCTGTTATATACCCTGTTGAAGCTGTTGCATACCCTATCGAAATTGAAGATTGTTAGCAGTAAAAGTTTTGAAAAAATCATCCAGAGATGTATCTGAACTGGAAGAAGAGGATTTTGGTATATGCAGGAATTGCAGTATGTTCTACAAACTATTAAGAAAGTCATTTTGTTGATTATCCCATCCATAACTAAAGTTCATATGATTAGTCCAAACTTGGTTATAAGATTAGGAATATGAGTTATAGAAAAAGTTAAATCCTTCCTTTTTTTTTTCACAAACACTTAACAAAAAGTGAAAAGATTAAAAAATAACTAAAAAGAAACTAATTATACACAAATATATACAAAACGCCAATTAAAATCAAAAACTAAAACTAAAGCTCCATACTCCTTAGCAACGATGCCAAAATTGACATAGTGCATCATAACACAACTCAAAATAACTAAACCTATAACTATAGTAGTGGTGAGTCTAGGTTGATCCTACAAGGAAATTTCGGTTAGCTTTTGTTAAGAGAATAACCAGTGTTTAGGTTATAGGAGGCTTGGTTTGGTTCAAATGAGAAAATAAAATGAAACTAAACTAACAAAATAAAATTAAAGAAAACATTCAACAATGATGAATAGTGATGAATTCATTATGGACCTTGTCATTGGTTCAATCTCGACCTACACATAATTAAACATACTTCATTGAATTGCTCTCCTTCCTTTTTCTAGAAACTATTAATCGTAGGTTAACTATAAGATTTGTTAACCCCAGTTTTCCCTTAGGTCGTGTTTAATTAAGAGACGCTCATTAATTAAACCTATCTATCAAAAATCCTAGGATACGATATCTAGATTTAATTGGATAATCACATTACGAATTAGAAAAATAGATTAAGCAAGGCAACAACCATATACGCTTGGGTCATTTAACCTAGGTTATCTTATCATTAATTATTTGACACCAATCAAAAGCACAACAATTACGGATTGTATCCCTAATGATCCAAAACCATTAGTTGCTACAAATGAATCTCAACATAACAATTGTAGATTATATGGAAGATTCTAGCAATACCCAAGTATAACAATTACAGATTATGTTTAAGATCCTAAGAATGGATTCCTACATAAACAATCTAATGATAACAAGAATACAAATCATTCATATGTGAAAACCCAAATCAATATGCATAGGATATCATAATCAATCCCTAAAGAGAGAAAGAACAATGAAAACAATGAAAGAAATGCTTAATCGGGTTCTTTGGCGTCTATATCATCTTCAAACTGGGTTGGGAAGCCTAGCCCTCCATGGTTCTCCAAAGGATGAGAGTTCTGCCCCTTTGAAACCCCATCAATTTTCCAACCTTTCATAACATTTCTTCCATCAAAATGATGTGTCCATACTCAAAACTAGGTTTTCAGGTGAGTTGGCAGCATTTCACAGGCGTGCATATGTTTTTCATGGGCATGCATATGAGTCATCAATCATGGGCATGCATGAAGTGTCACACCCATAACAAATAAGTCATGGTTTTGACTAATATGATCATACCCATGACTTTTATGTCATGGCTATGAGTCATTTCCAACACTCTTCATTCTTGATGTTTTCAACATATACCCTTCATTTTATGCATTTTGTTGTCTCCTCTTGCTCTAATCCTTCTCCTTCTTGCTCCATGAAGATAAGTGAGTGTGAATCTTAAGAAGACAATTCAAATATAGTGCTTTTGACTCACTTTAGCTCTTGTATTTCCGAATTGTACCTAAAACCAAATATGAACTAAAGTGAATGTCTTAAGCATTTCATATCATTAAACACTAAATGTTATGGAATAAATGCATAATCAATTAAGCACATATCAAAACCACTGGGAAACTTCAGTTAGCTAGCAGTGCTTTAAACTAGATTAGAGAGATTATGATAATAAGAAATGCATAAGGCAAGCTCACACTAAGCATGAAGCTTAGATATAATCTTTAAAATTTGTAGCTTTATTCTCAGGTTTTTTGTGCTAAACTAGAAGTTCTTTGTAAGTGGTCTTACATTGCATTATTGTATAACTTTTCCTAAGATTTCAATGAAATCTTTCATTCATTTTTCAAAAATCAATTTTTAGAATTTTATATTCCAATTCAAGAAGAACTTTACTTATATTTATATCACTTTAATCCAGGTCTTATTTTAATATTAGAATAATTCTATCCTTATATTTAAACAATCATTATTCTAATATAATGATAATAAACCTAACCTCATGTCCAAACACTAGCTTATTCCTAAAACGAACCTTAATTTCTCTACATAAATCCTACCTTCTTTATGTGTTACCGCTGCCACCCGTAGTTCAGCCACCACCTACTCTGCACTAATGAAGTGAGCAAACTCTAATTGCCACCCTTTATTGCCACCAACTACTAGAGGCTACCAATATTTTTCTCCTGCTAGTCCAAATAGCAACATTCTCATCTTCTCTAGGCCACGAACTTCATCTCCACCTTGAGGTGTATTTTCCAGCCAGATCATACCTCTTCTTTAATAGCCATGGAGCAGCAGCCCTTAACCATCATATTGTAAGCCATTGTGCAATTTCACTACTTCTGCCATTAATTAAGTCATAACCAATTTGAAAAGTTAAAGTAGGGAGAAAGGGATGTAGCAACTATCCAAGTCACCTATACTGTGTTTTCGCCACCTTCTTTGATCAATTATCTGATAATATTAGTCAACCATACTGATTGAGCCCAAGTTTATCATATAAATTGGCTACACTTTCATGGCTGTTAACGTACTTTTTGACTCTTAATTCATGATTTTTGTGTTTAAATTAGTCCCTTACGATGAGCTAATATTTTATGCAATTTGTTAGTAAAATTGCGCAAATTGACATTAATTGCATTACTGCAAATTGTTATTTTATATTGTAGGAGAAAAAGGAGTCAAAAAGGATCAGAAGAGTCAACACGGGGTGAAGTCCTTAAGGCACGTCGCGGCGTGAACTAATCAGATGCCGCGGAGAAACGTAATTATCACGTCGCGGCGCATCAGAGGAAGACACGTCACGAGATATGCCAATTCCTACGTCGTGGCGCATTGACACGTAACAGCACGTCGCAACGTCAAATAATTCACTTGTCACGACGTACGGTCGGGTATCCAGACTTTAATTAGAAAATCCTCTCACTGTTTCAGCCCGACCCGCGACTCATCCTATAAAAGCGCTACCAAATTAGGTTAAAGGGATCAAAAAGAGAACATAGAGACGGAACATCAATCGGTAGAGGGAGACTAAGGAGAGAGAGACATCCGACACATCACCACCCAGGGTTCCCTTCGGGGTTCCCTGGGGGACATTTTTCTGCAATAGGTTTTATCTTTCATTTCCATCGCCGACTCCACCATGGGTAGCTTGGATTCATCACGGGTTGTGAGTCTCCGGTCGCTATGCGTGGCTAGGCATTTCTTTCCTCCTGACGATGCAGTGATGGCTGGAGTTTACCGAGCTTCAAAGGGGAGTAGTTCAATCAGTAGTTTAGCTATGATTTATAAATGCCTAGGTCTAGGGT
>JANITX010000007.1:9919535-9944421 GCA_027564395.1 Erythroxylum ulei
CTTATCATAACTCATACCAAGATCACTCTTTCTACTCCTCATTTTCAATAAAATCACATTTAATATCAATTATACCTAGAAATTGTCAATGAATGCATGTACTACTTTTTATGCGAAAACTTTCCATATCTATATATATATATGCTAACATGGTGCATGAACAAGAAAATGCATGGTCTTAGTTTCTTTTTAAGCTCGCTTGTATTGAAATTTTGGGTCTTAACCCTTAATATGGGGACGGGATGTTATAACAAAAGCAAGAGCAAAGGAAGAAGCCTGCAGGTGGCCGAAACTAGGTGAGAGAAACCTAGAGAGAGGCACTCTCGACAGCCACACTGATATATATGACTTACTAGATAATATAGATAGCTTACTAGATATAGATGAAGGTACCAACAATTATTGCATAAGTTAGTAATGGTTCAAATGCTGATTTTGAGAAGTTTTTTAGAAGGAAAACAAGAGTTATATCCTGGTTGTCAAAGTTTTGTCAAAGTTTTTATAAACTTGCTTTGACCATTTAACTATATCTTTTTAAGTGTACCTATGGAATTAGTGATGTAGCTTATGCAAATCTTATGTGGATATTTAAAGAGGCCTTTTCCATTATAAGGATTTTTAAGTCTTTTAATGCAACCAAAAAAAAACTTGTGAAGGATTTAAAACTTCATTATACAAAGATACATGTATGTCCTAATGATTGTATTTTGTATTAGTGGAATGATGAGAAATCAATCAACTGTAAAGTATGTGGTGTATCTAGGTAGAAACAAAGTTGCAGTAGTGAAAAATAGCAAAGATCATTATACAACCTCAAATGTGAGGCAAATTCCAACCAAGGTGTTTAGATATTTTCCATCAAAATCAAGGTTGCAACATCTTTACATGTGTCTAAAATTAGCTGAATTCATGAAATGACATGATAAGGGGCGTCCTAAAGATCATAATTCAAGTAATTATGTCGACGACCAAGCATAAAACGACTTTGACTCATTGTATCCTTAGTTTGCACGTGATCCTCGTAATGTTAGGTTAGCTCTTGCCAATAATGGATTTAATCCTTTTCACACAATATATGGCCCATCATCTTAGTAAACTATAATTTATGGAGACGTCTAAAATCAGAAATTTTGATATTATCTTTAATTATAACTAGCTCGACTTCTTTTAGAAAAGATATTAATGTTTTCTTTTAACCATTGATTAAAGAACTGGTGGAGTTATGGGAGTGACGTATGATGGTTCAATAAATCAATCATTTAAAATTCATGTTGCCTTGTTATATATAATTAACAGTTTTGAGTATGTTCAGTGTTGTATGATGGAGTACAAAGGGAAAGTTAGCATTCCCTAATTGTTATTACGAAACTTGCTTTTAACATTTACTAATCTAACAATTGTTTATTGTTATAGGTCTTTATGATGAAAAAAAGGTTATAAGCAAACATGTGCGACCAAGTTTGTTATACCAGAGTCTATGGAAAATTTTTTGAGAAAGTAGTAGGGCTTATGGTTAATAGGTTCAGCTGACTTGTCACATGGAGAGCAAAAGCATTTGGATGATAGTGAAGAGCAACGCCAAATTAATAAAGAAAACACACTAGTAATAATTCCAATTGTTATCCATAAAGAGGTATATGTTTCCTCATTTTTTTGGCATATATATGTGTTATTATCATACTAATAAATTTGGTTTACACAACAATTAGTTATTTGTAGTCCTCTTTGTATTATGAACATAATTTTTTTTCTAATTATTAATATAGATAAATAAACTTATAATTTATTCCTTTTCTATTCCATTGTTTTAATTGTTATAAATTTTAATAGAAACGGAAGGACCAAACTTCTAAGAAGAATACCATACCATAACCTTTATGTCCTTCAGATAATGTTGATGACTTTTTAAGATGAAAAAACAAAAGAAACTTATTGAGAAACAATTACAAATTTAACGAGTAATTGGAGGGGGTGAATCACGTGAAAATATGGTTGAAGTTGAAGCAAGGGAAGCAATTGTTCAACAAGAGTCTGCTTTGCTAAGGTGGCAATAGCTACTGACAAAAATTATAGAACAATGATTAGAACCATATGAAAATATAGTAGAAGTCTAAGCTTCTAATCTTCCTCTGAATTTGATTGCAGTACAAGAAAATGAAAATGATATAAGCATAGATGTTATAGAAATTGACACTGCTCAATGCAAAGGTAATCCAACTTTGCTCAAGGAGTTTTATGTACCATTTGTAGAATAAAGCAAACCATTTCTTTTTAATGCTCTTAATTAGGTAGTTGTTCATAATAAGAAGACGCTGACTAAATTCACACTTTTCTTAGGTATTATAGCTTGTAAACAAAATCTTACACCTTTAAATGATGTTAATTAGTGTAAGATCCCCAAATAATCTATTTGGGAATATGTTAATATAAGAAACCATTATATTAATACTCCTTTCAATTTGATTTATGAAATTTAAATGAACATTTATTTCTTTGTAGAAGATGTTTATTATGCCATTAGAAGATAAAGAATGGGATATGAAGACTATTGGAGATACATGGAGAAGTTACAAGTCTAGAGTGAAACAAAAGTATTTTAAACGATATATGACAGATGCAAAAAGAATGGCTAATCATCCCAACTACATAAGTAAAGAAGTCTTTAACGAGCTCATTTTTTATTGGAACCACCCAGATGTCAAGTTATGACAAGTATTAGTATTTTTACAATTAATTCCATGACATATAATTAATATAATGTTTCAATATACAGTATATTGTTTGAACAAATATTTGAAATAAAAAACAATAAACTGAAATGCACTCAACTAGTCCTAAGAGTTTTGCAATTAATTATGATAAGTTATTTAATGAGTTATAATCTATCAAGTTCTTTTAAAATTCTAATTCACAATTTTTTCCATGGATAGAAAAATCAAAAAGAGGATAAAACTCCACTCTCTAATGCTGAAAAGTATCTTGCAACTTATAAAAGAAAGCTTGGAAAAGTGTACAAGCAAGCTACTAAAGCTATAAGAGAGAAAATTGTGAGTATAGTTTTGTCAAGTAGCAATTTTATATATTATTGCTACTTTCTTTGAGACGAGCAGATTTATTGCTTATTGTATATGTTTTTGATCTTACTGTGTTATTGTTCTACTTATATCACCTACATTCCATTTCATTTGTTTTTCTATTGTTGATATGTTATTCTTGTCAAAATGAGTTATTTATAGTATAACTAGAATTATAGTACGTTTCTTTATAAGTATATATGGTGCTTGCATTTATTAGTGCGATTACAAGTTTCTTTACTTCTTGTTTGAAATATACGTGTTGTCATATGGTTTGTAATTCCCACAAACTTACAATTAGACTAATCAACATCAATTTGATTGGATAAGTAACACATTAATTTTCTTTTGTAGGCTCTCATTGAAAAAATGCAAAAAGAAATAATAGTCAAAAGATTGATGAAGTTGTGGTTGATATAGAAGTGATAAGGCCTAGAAGTAATAAACTATTTAGAATGGGTGTGAAATTATATAGCATGAAAGAAAATAATATCATAAGTAAGGCCTTGTACAAATTTCTTAATGAGTATCCACAGTCCATCAAGATTGCATTAGAAGAAGAGATGAACCAGAAAGTAGAAGCTGAAAAGGGGAGAATGAGAAAGGAATTAGAACAAGAGAAAGCTGAACACTTAAAAATAAAAAGGCAACTAGAATAAGATAAAGTGGATAAAGAAGAAATGATGCAATAAATGTTTCTCTCATTCAATCTCAACTTGGCAAGCTAACAATACTAACATAAACATGCTTTGTAAATTGATTGCACCTAGTTAATCAAAAAGGGAATATTCTATTCCTCCAAATCGTACGTATCGACATGAAGAATATCAGGTGACAAAATTTCCCAATTCACTATTGTTGTACATCATCTAGTTGTCTTTTCTATTGAGATTAATTTCTCATGTTCCCATTTACAAATCTAGTGAACCTAATGAGGATTGAAATATTCATGCCTTTTGACTTTGTTCATAAACAAAAACTGAATCATTTTGTTGTTAGTTTTTTAACTACAACAATTGTCTTAATTAATACAGGTCATAATAAACCAATATTTTATTTTTAGATATATCAACACATTTGTGAGCATAGTAGTTTTAGAATAATTCTAATTTACTTAATTTTTTTGTAGTAAGGTGATAATTAGAAGTGGATAAGGAGGTACTTGTTAAAAGATTTTGGAGAGTTTATACGTATTAGTTTTGTTATATATTTTGGTTGATGCACTTATATTCTATATGAAGAAGAGAAAGTTGACACAGGTGCATATTTAGTTACTGATTTTTGGCTATTATATTTTGGATATGTTAAGGGTTGAATTCTATGTGATAGCATATTTAGATGCAGTATTTTATCATTGACGTTTGGCAGTACATATTTAAGAACATACATTAATGTATGTATGACTGTCTTCAATACTATAGATTAATATCTTAACAAACATTAATGTATATATATGGATGACAAGGGTCTACTTTTACATTAACTTGTTATTCTTGACGAAATAATAAATTGTTGTCTTTGTTGTTAGATATTGTTACCTAGAAATATCACTTTATTGCCTTATAAAAACTCAATATGTTGTTATATCCATTCAACATTATTACTATAGTTTGAAAATATTCTATTACCTAGTCAGAAGCAACATCATTCATTTTTTTATGTAATCAAAAAATTATGTTACCTTACACTTATACTACATTTCATTTAACAGTATCAATTATAATTTTCAATATGCATGTTTTGTTCTTGTACTTGCGAGCTCGTAACTAATAAATGCTTATGTATATTATCGAATTTTCAATGGTCTTCAAATTTTTGTATTTCCATAATTCTAATTATATTTTTGATAGTTTGATGATCCAGTTTATTATCTTCACATGTCTGGAAGTCCTCTTTTGAGCCATCTAAGAATGACCTTGATCCAACATTTATAGAGAAAGTTATGCCTATTTTCTCAATTTGACTATCCTATCATCTAGTCCACTGTAGACTGAATCGTCTACCCTATTGTCTGGTCCAATTTTGACCTCCTAGACAATAGAATCTATCTTCTAGGTCTTCATGAAAGTTGAAGATCTTGAAGTCCTCTTTCGAACTATCTATGAATGACCTTGATTTGACGTTTATAGAGAAAGTTATGCTAATTTTCCCAATTCGGCTATCCTATCATCTGGTCCAATTTTGACCCTCAAGATGACAGAATCTATCTTCAAGGTCTTCATAAAAGTTGTATATATTGAAGTTATCTTTCGAACCATATAAGAATGACCTAGATGTGACGTCTATAGAGAAAGTTATGCTAATTTTCCCAATTCATCTACCCTATCATCTGGTCCACTATACATTGAATCATCTATCCTATCGTCTAGTCCAATTGTGGCCCTAAAGATGACAGAATCTATCTTCAAGGTCTTCATAAAAGTTGTATATCTTGAAGTTATCTTCCAAACCATTGAATAATGACCTTGATCGGACATCTATAAAGAAAGTTATGCCAATTGTCCTAAATCGTTTGACCCTTCATCTGGTTTGGTCTAACCTTGCATCTGACCTATCGTCTGGTCCAATTTTGACCCTTAAGATGACAGAATATCTCTCTAAGATCTTCATAAAAGTTGTATATCTATGATTACTCTTTCAAACCATATAATAATGACCTTGATCTGATATCATTAGAGAAAGTTATGCTGATTGTCCCAAATTGTCTGGACCTTCGTCTGACCTATTGTCTGGTCCAATTTTGACCCTCAAGATGACGGAATATGTCTTCAAGGTCTCAATAAAAGTTGTGGATCTTGAAGTTATCTTTCAAACCATATAATAATGACCTTGATCTGACGTCTATAGAGAAAGTTATGCTAATTGTTCCAAACAGTCTGACCCTTCGTCTGGTTTCACCTGACATTTCGTTTGGCCTATAGTCTGGACCAATTTGACCCTTAAGATGATAGAATCTATCTTCAGGGTCTTCATGAAAGTTGTATATCTTGAAGTCCTATTGAAAAACATCCAATAATTACCTTGATCCGATATTGTTAGAGAAAGTTATGCTGATTGTCCCAAATCATCTGGCCCTTCGTCTGGTTTCGTCTGGCCTATCATCTAGTCCAAATTTGACCCTTAAGATGATAGAATCTCTCTTCAAGGTCTCCATAAAAGTTGTATATCTATGAGTCCTCTTTCAAAAAATCTATTAATTACCTTGATCAGATATTGTTAGAGAAAGTTATATCGATTATCCCAAATCGTCTGGCCCTTCGTCTGGTTTCATCTGACCTTTCATCTAGCCTATCGTTTGGTCCAATTTTGATCCTTAATATGACAGAATCTCTCTTCAAGGTCTTCATAAAAGTTGTATATCTATGAGTTCTCTTTCAAACCATCTAAGAATGACCTTGGTCCGATATCTCTAGAGAAAGTTAGGTCGATTGTCCCAAATCATCTGGCCCTTCATCTAGTTTCATCTAGCCTATCGTCTGGTCCAATTTTGACCCTTAAGATGTTAGAATCTCTCTTCAAGGTCTTAATGAAATTGTAGTTCTTGAAGTTCTCTTTCAAATCATCTAAGAATGACTTTAATCCAATAACTCTAGTGAAAGTTATGCCAATTGTGCCCAAATAGATTCAATATGATTGAGGACAAAACCTTGTTTGATTATTTCGGCCATAACCTTGTTATCCGACCTCCAAATGAGGTGAGTCTTAGACCAATAGATTCCAAACACATCTCTTTTCACCTCTCCATGAAAGTTTATAGCTTTTGGTGTTGATTTGAAAAGGATTGATTGAATCAAAGTAAGAGTATATTTTGGAAGGGTATGAATTGGATATTTTACTGAACATATTTCGGTATTTTAAGCATATTTTGATATGTAGAACTCCAAATGAGATGGTCCTTGTTTCAAAATAAACTAGAGATATAGAGCTACAAGTGATCTGAAGGAATTGAATTTTAATTCAGTCCCTAAGATTTTCATTTTCTGGTCGGAAGTTGGGTATAGTGTACTGTTTTAGTTTAATAGTAGTCAAAAAAAATTTGGGCCTTAACTTTTAGATTTTTGAATCAAATGGAATGATTTTGGTGTCATTAGAAACTTAAGACAATGGGAAACAAATGAGGGCTTATGAAAATGACCCTATAGGATAAGATGATCAGTTAAATGACTCCAAGAGTTGGGTTCCAGAATTAAGCGGGGTCTAACGGTTTCTTTATAAGTATATATGGTGCTTGCATTCATTAGTGTGATTACAAGTTTCTTTATTTCTTGTTTGAAATATAGGTGTTGTCATATGGTTTGTAATTCCCAAAAACTTACAATTACACTAATCAACATCAATTTGATTGGATAAGTAACACATTAATTTCTTTTGTAAGCTCGCATTGAAAAAATGCAAAAAGAAAATAATAGTCAAAAGATTGATGAAGTTGTGGTTGATATAGGAGTGATAAGGCCTAGATGTAATAAACTATTTAGAATGGGTGTGAAATTATATAGCATGAAAGAAAATAATATCATAAGTAAGGCCTTGTACAAATTTCTTAATGAGTATCCACAGTCCATCAAGATTGCATTAGAAGAAGAGATGAACCAGAAAGTAGAAGCTGAAAAGGGGAGAATGAGAAAGGAATTAGAACAAGAGAAAGCTGAACACTTAAAAATAAAAAGGCAACTAGAATAAGATAAAGTGGATAAAGAAGAAATGATGCAATAAATGTTTCTCTCATTCAATCTCAACTTGGCAAGCTAACAATACTAACATAAACATGCTTTGTAAATTGATTGCACCTAGTTAATCAAAAAGGGAATATTCTATTCCTCCAAATCGTACGTATCGACATGAAGAATATCAGGTGACAAAATTTCCCAATTCACTATTGTTGTACATCATCTAGTTGTCTTTTCTATTGAGATTAATTTCTCATGTTCCCATTTACAAATCTAGTGAACCTAATGAGGATTGAAATATTCATGCCTTTTGACTTTGTTCATAAACAAAAACTGAATCATTTTGTTGTTAGTTTTTTAACTACAACAATTGTCTTAATTAATACAGGTCATAATAAACCAATATTTTATTTTTAGATATATCAACACATTTGTGAGCATAGTAGTTTTAGAATAATTCTAATTTACTTAATTTTTTTGTAGTAAGGTGATAATTAGAAGTGGATAAGGAGGTACTTGTTAAAAGATTTTGGAGAGTTTATACGTATTAGTTTTGTTATATATTTTGGTTGATGCACTTATATTCTATATGAAGAAGAGAAAGTTGACACAGGTGCATATTTAGTTACTGATTTTTGGCTATTATATTTTGGATATGTTAAGGGTTGAATTCTATGTGATAGCATATTTAGATGCAGTATTTTATCATTGACGTTTGGCAGTACATATTTAAGAACATACATTAATGTATGTATGACTGTCTTCAATACTATAGATTAATATCTTAACAAACATTAATGTATATATATGGATGACAAGGGTCTACTTTTACATTAACTTGTTATTCTTGACGAAATAATAAATTGTTGTCTTTGTTGTTAGATATTGTTACCTAGAAATATCACTTTATTGCCTTATAAAAACTCAATATGTTGTTATATCCATTCAACATTATTACTATAGTTTGAAAATATTCTATTACCTAGTCAGAAGCAACATTGTTCATTTTTTTATGTAATCAAAAAATTATGTTACCTTACACTTATACTACACATCATTTAACAGTATCAATTATAATTTTCAACATGCATGTTTGTTCTTGTACTTGCGAGCTCGTAACTAATAAATGCATATGTATATTATCGAATTTTCAATGGTCTTCAAATTTTTGTATTTCCATAATTCTAACTATATTTTTGATAGTTTATTATCTTCACATGTCTTGATTAAATCTAACTCTACCACTAACAGAAACCTATCTTTCCTGCTACGAGAAAGAAATTGAAGTACTTCGCATATTTATGCTTCCTAAAGTCTTCATGATTTCCCTTTTTTCCTATGTACATAAATTTGCTACCGAGAAGGACTTGCTTTACTTGGAAACACCAATGTGTCCAAAACCATTGGCTATTTGGCATCAAGTATGTTGGAAGCTATCATTTGTTTTTCTTCTTATCAAGTTTCCTTAAGAGCAAGCAGCCTTTCTACTTTTTTTCTTTTCTTTCTAAAGCCACTTGCTTTATCATTACTTCTTATTAGGTCTCATCGGAAGAACTGATAGATTCTTTGCATGTGATTAAGATTTCCCTCAGACCGATCATTCACTGAATGTAACATACTATCTACCTCTAATCTCCAACTAAGACAACATACCAAAGAAAACATATAGGTCGGTTATGTGCTGTTTTTGGTCTGCTAGCTAGGAGGTGACTGGAAAAGAAAAGACAAATATGTGCTCTCAAGTTTCGCCAAAGAAGAGAAGACAAGAAAAGCTTAGTGTAAAAGTAAGGGAGTTGATAAGAGTAAAGCAAACAGGGCATGGGAATAGGATGGGAAGCCTAATACTTTTTAATCATAGGTATCCACACATCATTGGTAATTAGGCAGGGCCGCATCTTGTGGGACCTAGAGATTGGCCAACTAAAAAGCTTAAGCCATGTCACTCGCGTGATTAACTTGTTGTTGATAAGGTTTTTAAAATTAATCAATCGTGTATTGGTGCTTCCCTAACTCATATTTGAGTGGCTATAAGATCTTAATGATATGATTGACATAAATCGTAATCCGGATAATGATTTTGTGCGAGTACCCACGTTGATTAGTTCGGGGTGGCATTCCAATCATCATACTGCATGCTAGTTTTGGGTGTGCACTTCTTCACGTGTAGCACAGGATCCTGTCTGGGTCTGGTACTGTACAAAATCAAGCCTCTTCAATCTTCATATTCATCACACCATCTACTTATCTCATACACACGTTTCTTGTAAGGAAGGGAACGGTACAAGGAGGAAATTTATGATATTCCTGTTCCTGCCTGGAAAATCACAGCCAGAATTGCTATTGACCAGGTAGGCCTTTTTTGGGCTTTTGGGCAGAAGCATTGCATCTACTTAGCTGGAAATAAAAATATACCAGGACAAGAAGGTAAAATTGATGATTAGATTCCTTTATTCCTTATCTTCATTGCCAAGGCTAACCAAAGTTAAAAAGAAACAGAGGTTGCTGCAGGTGTTTTGTTAAAATATATATGAAAATAAGAAGCCAGCTAATGGATACTTTTGGTAGGGGATCAATTCTTGGATTGGTGGGGATGGCATAGGTGATACACGGAAACAGAACACGAAAATGGGAATAGCCCCACTGTGCCCTATTGGTAGAGAGATTTGGTGGGGCCATGTATCAATCTGATGATGGGAAGGGTAGATCATGGAAGCTGATGGAACTGAAGTTCATCATAAAGTTAATTCTCAAAAGAAATGAAAATGAAAGGAGTGGTTGTTTGGTTGGCAACTGTGTCAGGGAAAAAATAAATAAATAAGAAAAAGGGAAAGTAGATTATAGTAAAAGAAGGAAGTAAGCAAGCTATTAGCTATGGCTGCCAAGCTTGGGCTTGAAGGGAAGAGACGAACCTCCCCCGGGATAAATATTAAGCATAATATTAACAAGAAAAAACATAAAATACAATTTAAAATTCCAAAAACTGTAAAGAAAGAGGTTATAGGAAGTAGAGTGATTAGGTTCTGCAATAATTTAGGAACAAGAGCAGTTGGGAGCAGTAGTTAGTTAGTCTTTTAAAATCATGCGTCTCATTTGTTTGCCTGAGCAGGTAAGCCAAAGCCAAAGGGCAATCACAACTTCCTCTGTCTCGCTCTCTTTGTATACAGATACTATTTCTCAGTGTTCTCTCTAGGTTCATACATAGATATCCATCTACGTTGCATGTGATTGAGTAAAGTTTGAATTTGATGCCCCTTGCGCTGTTTGTGGGAGTATCATTTTTCTGAACTTTGGTTTTTGTAGTCAAAAAACTTAAGCTGGCATTTGATGCTGTTGAGGGTACTATTGGTCACCCATTTCAGGGAATTGTTACTGGAAATCTTGTTAATTTCTGTTTCTTTGCATAATTGAACTAGAATTTGATACTTTTTGGCTATTTTTGGACACCCATCTGAGAATATCTCAAAAGAAGTCCCAACAGATTCCTTTTGCTCAGTTACTGGAATGTTGGGTTTTTGATTCAATACTTCAACAACTAGTCATTTCCTTGTTGGGATTTCTTCACGCACCAATTTCTTTGTGTTCTTTCTCTCCTGTTGCTTGGACCTTTTAACTCTGATGAATTCCAATGTAACATTGATGTTAAATCGACTCAAGGTTGGAAATTATAGTTCTCGTACAAGCAAAAGTGAAAAAGCGAATCTGCTTTTCTTTTTTAGGTCCTGTGAGCTGTTTATTAGCTATTGAACTTCTCTGCATAAGTATGCTTTATGCTCTGAAAGGTTCACTTTTTGTCTGTAGGAAGCATTTCTAAGTTTCCATCATGTCCTTGCATGTTCTACTTGATCCTAGAGTTTCTGAAAGATGAGGTAATTAGCTGGGCGTAGATTAGATTTTATGCCTCACACATTGGACACTTACCTTTATCACTTTGCGTCCATGGGATGCTTCAAGTATTCCTTTTTTACTTTAGCCACCTTCTAAGTTGTATAAAGCTGTCAACACTGCTTGTTATTTACCCAGTCCTGGAAGATATCACTGGTTAAAGTTGATAAACCCAGTTTGTTTTTAACTTAGTTCCTCGTCTATAGTTGTATTCAGTGTTATTCCTACATAGGTTAGTTCCTTGACATTTGAATCTAGAAAATGGGTAGTGTTGGCGGTAGCAATGATGGGATGGGGTTTCGAAGTAGAGATGAGAGCGTGATTAATTGCTCATCAGGAATGAGCACAAATCCATTCTTTGCTTCAGGGTGGGATAATGTAGTTTCACTGGGTCAGCATGAGAACCTTGAAGGTTCAACAATACTTTCTCAAGGTGAATTTACTAATTCTTCTTACTCTGCTCTTGTGGAAAACCAAGGAATAAGCAGCAATACCCACCTTTTTAGTTACCCATCTGATCCAAGTTTTGTTGAACTGGCTGGAAGTGGGAATTTCTCTGATATAGTTGTTTCCTATTGTCTAACCGGGTCTGCTCAGATTCCCAGTACTATATGCCCTCCAGCTTACGATATTAACAGGGAAGGCCGAAGGATAGCAAATAACAAACAGTCTCGTGATGGTCTCCAGCAATTGGAAGCAGCAGCTTTTGGAGCTTCTTCCAATGAGAAGAGAAGGAATCAAGTTCTGGAGTCTAATTCTCGTTTTGATCCAAAGAAGGTAATCTGGATTACGTTTATCAGGTTCTGATTAAAAGTTGCAGAATTTTCTGGCACTTTGCCCTTGTTTATAACTTTTCTCTCTGAACTGATATGGAATTGGTTGTAGAACGGTGAAGGTGAGTTGCAGAAGGACCCTTCTAAAGAGAACTCTAGTGTGCCCAAAGAACAGGATGACAAAAAGCTAAAAGATGAACTAAACACTGGTCCATATACACGGGGAAAAGAGGATATAAAACAATCCAAGGATGGTTCTAACAGTGCAGAAGCTCCTAAAGATAATTACATTCATGTGAGAGCTAGGAGGGGTCAGGCAACCAATAGCCACAGTCTTGCAGAGAGGGTTTGTATAAGCATATTTTGTAATGTATACTATGGGATAATGGCACAGTTTCCTTTATATTGAGGTTAGAAGTTCTTTTGCAGGTGAGGAGAGAAAAGATAAGTGAGAGGATGAAATTGCTTCAAGACCTGGTTCCAGGATGCAATAAGGTGTCCTTTTAGAAAGCCTAAGTTCTGAATGAAATGTTCTTCCTTCTAAAATAAATTAATATATAACGTCTGGGTTTGCTCATTTTATTAGATCACTGGGAAAGCAGTCATGCTTGATGAGATTATCAACTATGTGCAGTCGTTGCAACAGCAGGTCGAGGTATGTAATCCTGATACTGGAAATGAATTTCGCAAGTTGATATTTTCACAAGAGGGCTGAATTTGGTCCGGAGTTTGATGACTCAGTCACTTCTTTACCTTATAAGCTGACCTTGTAAAGTGGATTGTTCCTCATTGAAATTATCTCAAGTAGATATTTTTACATACATTTTAAATCCAAGTTAAACTAATTCTACTGTTACCTGCTAATGCTCCTCCTTTGAGATTATTATAGTAAAGGTTTTATGAATAAGCGACCGATAAAAAAAAAAAAAGAAGCAAACTACAGCTGAGTTGAAGTAAATAAATACTTGTCATTCAACTCTTGCATTTGGGTTATTGTCTGTGCAATTAACTGATTAAGTATTTTGCCTTCCTATTGCAGTTTTTGTCCATGAAACTCGCAACTGTAAATCCTGAATTGAAAATTGATGTTGAGAGGATTCTATCCAAAGATGTAAGCAGATGTTTCTATGGTTTACAACATAGAATGCAAGTACTTTATTGATGTTTTACGAACGGTTTATGTTCCTGTCTTGCTTCTATCTAGATGCTCCGTCCACGAAATGGCAATTCATCATTTATGGGGTTTAGTCCTGTGATGAACTCTAATCCTTATTGTCATGGAGTTTTTCAACCCAGCATACCAGTTGTTCCAGACACAAACCAGCAGTTGCCTTCCATGCCTCAAGTAAGTAGTAAGGGTACAAAAATGTTGTGTCAAAATGTTGTTTGATGCTCAAAAACCATGCATCTTCTCATATCCACAGACTGCATTGGACAATGAACTACAAAGCCTTTTCCAAATGGGATTTGATTCAAGCTCTGCCATTTACGGTTTGGGAGCAAATGGTACAGAAAGGTCCAGACATAAGTCAGACTCTTACCATATATATTGCATTTGCCTCATCTTCACATGTATTTTTTATCTTCTGCAGGACATTTGAACCCGGAGGTCTAGCTTCTGGCAAGAAAAAGGTTCAAGCAAAGAACTCAAAAGGATTTTGTTACTTTGACAAGAAGTTAAACTGATTTAGCAGAAGGAGAAAATCTAAGAAGAAAATGGAAAGTTTTTTGGTTGTATAGGTTCTGTTTTTTTTTTTAACCTCCTAAGTCCTAACTGTGATTGTTCTTCGAATTTTTAGCCGAAGAAGATGCCGTTGTTAGAATTAATTACAGGCCTATTTTCAACTTCTTACCATTTGTTCAGGTCCAAGGCTCTTGGCTGAACTAACTTTTGAGAAATTTTAGTACGGTTTAAGTATATAATTGGGGAAGACTCGACGTGGATGTTTTAGATTAAGATTTAAGCTATTGTATTTGGGTCATCACACATTGATTAGTTAAAAGTCAATTTGCTTGCTAAAATTTATTATATACTAACTTCATATTAAAAGTTAGAAAATTAATTAAGAAAAAAAATTAAGAGACGCAGAGTTCATGATTGTAAAAAAGGGCTAGTTGAGTACTTAATTTAGTAATTTAGTGTCGTAGAACCGACGTTGTCGTAGAAGGACAAAAACTCGAGCTTTGGAGCGATTCTCTTCGTCTTTGGCTTATTTCTTTGTCGGGTCTCTTACTAAGTTTTTTGCTTCTAAAAAGAATTGACCTCGTGGAAGGAAGGGAGCGGTCGAGACTTGAGAGGTGAATTAAACTGGGAATTACTCTATTCTAATTTTTTTTAATATGAAGGAGAAAGTCACAACAAATTACATAGCTAAGTGAGGGATACTAATCTCAGCTATATCCTTTAGGAGGATCGAGAAACACCCTGAAGGTACATTTACAAAAGTAGTAACTTCTAACTCAAAATTTATAGCATAGTTGGCGAGCCAATCGGCACAACTATTACCTTCGCGGTAGATATGACCGAGGATTACGACCCAGTTGTGATTTAATAATTAGTTGATGCCCATAACTAAAGGATTGAGCGGCGTTGATCATTTGGTGGAGTCAAAGAGAGTACACATCGCTACCTGAGAATCCAGTTCTAATTCTATCTTGCGATATCTAAGGCTCCACGCCAGATTCAGTCCAGAGAAGACGCCCCAAAGTTCAACAGAAATCGAGAAACACCATCCAATATTTTGAACAAAGCCTCCCAGCTAAGCACCAAAGCTATCTCAGATAAGTCCCCCCGTTGTGGCCGTATGTGTTGAGCTTTTACACGCCCCGTTAGTATTCAATTTCACCCATCCAGGAATAGGTTTGCTCCATCTAATTGATTGCTTCGGTTAGGGTCCACGATCGGGAAATGCTTTGTTATGCCAGATTACAGCTTGGTGAATCCAATGAGCATATTCCAAGACAAGATGAGCTAGAGAAGGCGGCCAAGTAAATTGATCTTCAAAGAGGGTCTTGTTCCTCCAGGACCAGAGGAACCAGCAAGCGGTACCAAAGATCAGGGACCAATCCAGTCCATATACCAATTGACGCTGTTGAAGATTGCGATGAAGCCATTCTCAGGCGTTTAGATTAAAAAAAACTAAAGAGGTGGTTGGCAAAGGGAATTGAAGCCACAATCTTCTCACTTTGGGGTAATCCCGCACCACATGAAGAGAGGACTCTTCTGCCCGGCAATGACAGCATTCAACAGTCGTAGTCAGGCATCGATGAAGACGTTGCTGATTAGAAAGTAACCGATCCTGCGCTAGTAGCCAAAGAAAGGATCTGATGTGTTGGGGGCCGTTCCAGTGCCAAATTATCTTCCAGAATTCACTAGAAACATGAGTGTTACGCTCTATAAGTATAGAATATGCTGAAACGGTAGTGAACTGGCCAGAATCTGACTTCTCCCAAATCCTTTTGTCAGGCCCTAAGTGAGACTGGGGCAGTAATATACATGCAATGCACAAGCAAATAGAGTGAAGGAGTAAAAATTGGAATTTTATTCCAAAGCCAATTACCTGTGGTATCCACATAGTGTTGAACTCGCAGTTCAAGGGCTGCCTGAGGTATAGGAGTCAAAGCGTGTAATATGAGGGGGCCTACGCCTTCCACCCAAGGATCTAACCAAAAAGGGCCTTGCAGCCATCACAAATTAGCCATTTCATGCCTTTAAACACGTTAGACCAAATAGCTTTAATACTCCTCCAGATCATCGAGCCACCATCTGCTTTTCGGAAAGTTAGGAGATTGTCTACATCAAAGTTGTATTTAGCAGAAAGGACTCGCATCCATAATGCTTTTGGCTTCGAAATCAGCATCCAACCAAGTTTTTTTAGTAGGGCATCTTTGGTTTCTCAGATATTGCGAATGCCGAGACTGCCCATCTCGCGAGGTTGACAAACTTTGTCCCAGTGAACTAGGTGCATCTTTCTTTTGCCTTGAGAGGAGCCCCACAAAAAGTTGTGCATTAATCTTTCCAAGTCATCGCAATAACGTTGGGGAAGTCGAACCGTCTGCATTGAATAGATTGGGAGAGTAGAGATAACAACTTGAGTTAGAGTGGCTTGGCCTACCAACGATAATAGGTTTACAGTCCAGCCCGAGAGTCGTTGTTGAACCTTGTCAATTATATGTTGATACGTTCTTTTATGGATTGTCTCGTATAGCAAAGGGACTCCTAGATAGTGTCTTAAGTCGGCTGTTTGTTTAAAGCCCAGTACTCTACTCAGGCTTCACGCAAGGGATTGGTGGACATTCTTGGAATAGTAGTAGCTTGATTTTTCTTGACTGACCCATTGTCCTGAGGCTATGCAAAACAAGGACAAAACTTCCCGAATGACATGCGCTTATTCGACAGAAGCTTCTGAGCACAGGATAAGGTCATCTGCAAAAAAAGGTGAGATAGGGGGGACCTCGTCTGCTTAATCTAATGGGCTTCCATTTGCCTTGATCAACAGAGTGGTTGATGAGGTGACCTAATCTTTCCATACACAAGACGAAAAGGTAAGGCGATATCGGGTCACCCTATTGAATACCTCGAGTAGGAGTAAAAGTGTCGCTGAGTTCCCCTTCCTAATTCATTAAAAGTGTCGTCGAGTTCCCCTTCCCAATTCACTTGCATAGTCGCCGAGGAGAACACTTCATAATGAGTGAAATCAACGATCCAGGAAGTCCAATCTCTATAAGGGTATCGTGGATGAAATCCCAAAAAAGTCGATCGTACGCTTTTTTCCAGATCTACCTTGATAGCCAGCACACCCTTCTTTCCTAACTTCTTTCTTATGGTATGAATGATTTCTTGGGCAATAATAATGTTATTAATAATCAATCTCCCTGGAACAAAACTGGGTTGATTAGGGGCTACCAGCGTATCTAAATGAGGTTTCGGGCAGTTATCAATGATCTTCGTAATGGCTTTATAAACTACTAAGCACAAAGTAATAGGCCTAAATTGCGTAATCAACTTCGGGGAGGAAGCTTGGGTATTAAAACCATGATAGTACGATTTAGCTCCGACTCCCATACCTCATGTTGAAATTTTTGCTGGGAAAAACAGATTAAAGAAGGTCCTAAAGTGTCCCATTGGGATTGGAAGAATAAAGGGTTAAAGCCATCATACCCTGGAGCTTTATTAGGAGTCATATCAAAGAAGACCTTATGAACCTCGATGGGGAGGAGAGGAACTGCCAGGTCTTGTGAAGCTCTGCTAGAAAGTGGAGGGAAGTGACCTTTGAGCGGTAAAAGCGTAGGTGTTGAAGAATCGGCTGTATAAAGCTTTTCAAGGAACGAATTGGCTGTATGTCTGAGACTAGGTGTGTTTAAGCTAATCCTTCCATTTTCGTCCGTTAAGGAGGCAATGTACAGCTTCCGTCGGTTGGCGGTGGTAACTGCATGATAGTAATGCGTATTCTTGTCGCCCTGTGCAATCCACTGACATCTAGATTTTTTATGCTAGTACAACTCCTCCTAACAGAGGACTTGCTCCAGCGTAGTATGAAGGTATGTTTCCAACTCTCGAAGTGATTCAGAATACTCTTCTTCCAGTGCCGATTGATCCTAGACGTGCCATGAGTCTCTTCTTGCGATGAAAAATATTCCCAAAAGTTGATTGATTCCAATGTTGCAAGTTTGTGGCCAAATTCCTGATTGCGCCGCAAAGAGTCGGTGTATTGGGGTTCCAAAGGTCTTAAACGGTTTGGACAAAGCAGTCGTGTGTCAACCAGAAGATTGAAATCGAAAGATCTAGGAACCGTAGGCCTGTGATAAGTTTGTTGGACCTTCACGAGAAGGGATCGGTGATTAGACTTGAGGAAGGGTAAATGTGTGACCGTTGTGTTTGGGAAGTAAGTAAGCCAAGAAGTAGAACAAAAAATTTGGTCTAAACGAGCAAGGGTTGGGCCTCGTCTCCATGTAAACCTAGGTCCGATGAATCCAAGATCATAAAGTTGGCAGCATTGGACACAATCTCAAAAATAGGGTTTAATTTTAACCCCTCCTCGTTGATCGTTACGTTCTAATTTTGCATTGAAATCTCCACCTATGAGCCACGGTTGAGAGGTAACGTTAGCTATTTTTCGCAAATATTTCTATAAAAAAAATTGGAGAGAATAGGTGGGGCTCCCGTATATGGCCATGAAATCAAAGAAATGATGCCCCCACTCAATATTTATGTGTATGAACTGGCGATGAGCTAGAAGGATTTTAATCGCAATTTCTGAGGTCCAAAGCAGCTAGATGCCTCCAGAGAACCCGTTTGCTTTTACCCGATAAGAATTAGGGAAAGGCAAGGTTTTGATTATGTTCTGAGCCAGAATTCCGCTTATCCTAGTCTCAACCAGCACAACTAGCATGGGTTTGTGAATCCTGACATAATTCTTAAGAATAGGTTTGAACTTCTTGCCCCCAACCTCTTAACAATTCCAGATGAAGATGGACATAATAAAAGGTTTCGAGAGGGGAGGTGAACTCTAGTGGTCTGGAGAGATTGCAAAGGCTTTTGTCTGCCCAGCTTCAGAGTTAATCAGGAGATGTTGCAACAGCTCATCCATTCGGGAATCTAGTATCACCGTATCTTCGTTTACCGAAGTTGCGTCATTCTCAAGATCTGGTGGTTTAGTTGGAGGTAGCAGATGTTGGTTGTTCAATTGTGGGGGAGGGGTGTCGTCTGTATGCATATCTTCCTCCATAGCTCCACAATCTAAGATTTCGTTCATGGTTGGAACTAGTGAGGGATCTTGTATTACTAGTTCATGGTACGAAGGAATGGAAACAGCTATGTGTCAGTTATTTTTGGGTTGTGGGGTAGCAACCTCCTTCCTTAGATTGGTGGAGAAGGCGGTTTGTGGGTTATGGTTCAGGGGAGATGTGGCATTGAGGCCATGGATTTTGTTTTGAGTAGGCTTGGAAGCCTGGTCCACAAGCCCACTTCTAGGTGCTCCAATCCGTCCCCGTCTCGGCCTTGTTGCTTGTGGATTAATTGGCTTTAAAAAGGAGTCCGACTGATTGCGAGAACTAGAAGCTTCGTTAAGGTTGGAAGGGCGAGTAGATGGAGCTGATGTAGGGGAGGCTTTATAGCCATTATCTGACAGAAGCTGAAACCTCGAGCCGTGACCGTCATCTGGGTTGGTAAGTTTTCCCTTGTCACTTCGTGTTACCGTTGTTATAGTGTTTGTGCGCTGACTGTGGCGTTGGACTTGAATCCAGGGGTCGTACACAGCTGCTTGAGGTTCTGGGGGGGGGGGGGGGGTCGGATTGTTGGTTCTGGGAGAGGTCCGATGGTTTGTCTCCTATGATGTTGACTGTTGGTAGAGATATCGTGGGTCGGGAGGGGCAGTGCACGGCGCTATGGCCAACCCTTCCACAGGAGAGGCAGATGTGTGGCAATCCCTCATACGTGACCTTAATTTGTTCGCTGTCAAGTTCAATTATGGAGCAAGGGCTTGCTTATGTCAATTTCCACCACCACTTGAGCGTATTTCCCCTTTATGTTTGTTGTGTGGTAGCGTCAATTTTGACGGTGCGACCAACTAGATTACCTAAAGCGTTTAAGATGGAGGGATGGTAGTGGGCGATCGGTAGTTCAGGGAATCTCACCCAAGCGATAACGTGGGAAACTTTGCCAGAGGAGGGGCGGAGCGTTCGGTTCCATGGTTTTACTGATAAAGCATGTCCGAAGATAATCCATGACCCCTGAGTGAGTACGTGTATGTAATCGTCTAATTGAAGGAAGTTGATCAAGAAAAACTCATTCTCTATGTCGATGATTTTCATCGAACTAGATAAGATCCACATGGATGTCAGTCGGTTCTTTAGCATGTTAAAACCAATTCTTCTGCCTAGTAGTTTGACTATTATTGCGTGTTTCCATTGTTCCTATAATCTACTCTTGAAGGAATTGGAAAGTTCGATTCCCAATCCGAATTCGCCAGGTAACAAATTAATATCCCCCCTCTTCGATTTCAACAGGGTCTTCGGTAGGCCATTCTAATGTGCTTGCATCGGAGTTCAGGTGGTCGGTGACTGCTGCTCGATAGTTGTTTCTCACAGGAGCTGGGGAAGTAGGGTGGGGAGGCCGGTCTTCTTCGCATTCCTGAATGCGAACTTTTTTTACAGTGTGGCCGGCATGGTCATTCTGTTGGTGATCAACGCTCGGAGTTTCCGAACGTTTAATACAGCATGTTTTCATTCCAGCGATTCTCAGAGCAATTCTTAGGTCTCCTTTTTTTTAACAAGGAAAGCTACCGAAATATATTACATAACCAGTCTGGGGAAAACCATTCTTGACATATTCTCGATAAAGAGGGAGTGGCACCTAATGAGTGGTGTATCAAAATAAGTGACCCCAATATCAAAATAGCCTGCGTAGTTGGCTAACCAATCGGCGCATCTGTTGCTCTCTCGATATATATGTCGATAAACAACAGTCCAGTTCCGAGTGAATAGCTCGATGATCCCTATGACTATGGGATTGAGGGCCTTTGAGCGGTTGTCTGCAGAGGATAGAATAGTGAATACTGCGGTGGAGTTCACTTCAAGTTCGATCCGGCAATAACCCAGATTCCATACTAGCATGAGGCCAGTAAAAACTCCCCAAAGTTCTGCGTACACTGGTGAGCACCATCCAAGATTTTGTGAGAAACCACCAAGCCAACTGTCTGCACTATCCCGAATAAGGTCACCTGCTGTGGCTGAGGACGAGGATCATTTGCTAGCTCCATATATGTTTAGTTTGACCCATCCAGTAGGAGGTCTGTGCCATCCAATAAGTTGCTCTTGTCGAGGGCAAGGACCAGAATCAGCTCGATGATGCCATTCAACTGCTTTGTGTATCAGACTTGTATAAGACAAAATGAGATAATTTAGTGAGGAAGGCCAAATAAAATATTCATCAAAGAGGGTCATATTTCTCCATATCCAAAGGAACCAGCAAGTAGTGCCAAAAAGGATCGCCCAATCATGCCTTAGAACTCGTCGATGGTGTTGGAGATTTTTACTAAGCCACTCCCAAATCGACATAATGAAAAATTCAGTAGAGACTATATGTGAGGAGAATGTGTTCCACACTTGGAGGGCTTTGACGCAATCTCGTACGATGTGTAACGAGGATTCATCTAGACGATAATGGTAACAAGAGCCATCCGTAGTGAAGTGCTTGCAGACTCGGTGTTGGTTAGTGAGTAACCGATCGTGGGCGAGGAGTTAGAGAAAGGAGCAAATGCGTTGGGGGCCCTTCCATTGCCATATTTTCTTCCAAACCCCTTGAGGCAGGGCATCTTCATCGGCCATAAGCATGGAATAGTGGAAGCTACGGAGAATTCTTCAGTGTCATAAGGTCCCCAGATCAATTTATCCTGCCCTAGGTAGGACATTGGGGGAAACGTGTCTGCTATTAATCGGCAAATCAACGTCGGATAATAAGATTGAATTGCTTCCCAATACCAATTACTGTCAATGTCTACAAATTGATGGACGCTAAGGTTGAGAGTAGAATTAGGGATTGGGAATGTAACATGGATAATCAGGAGTCCTATTCCTGCAATCTAGGGGTCGAGCCAGAAGCGAGTTTTATGACCATCGCTGATCATCCATTTCTTTCCTTGTAGAACTATGTGCCAAATTACCTGTAAGCTCTTCCAGATCATTGAACCACCATTGGCATTTAAGGAAGTGGGGAGATTACTGGCATCAAAATTATATTTCGCAGAGAGGACTTGAACCCATGATGCCTGAGGCATGGCAATCAGAGCTCAATCTAATTTTCGCTAAGAAGGCATCGTTGGTTTCGAGAATTTTCCGAATGCCAAGACCCCCTTGCTCTTTCGGTTTACATACTTCTTCCCAGTTCACAAGGTGAATCCTCTTTTTACTGTTTGACGAACCCTACAAAAATTGTCTCGTAAGTTTCTCTAGCTCATCGCATAGACTTTAGGGTAACTGGACCGTCTGCATTTTATAACTGGGAAGGGCCGCTATAACAGATTGGGCCAAAGTAATGCGTCCTACCAGAGACAAAAGGTTGGTCGTCCAACTGAAGAGGCGTTGATGAACCTTATCAAGGATGTACTGGTAGGTTCTTTGTTGATAGGTCCATGGAGGAGGGAGACTCCAAGATAACGTCCAAGATCATTCATCTGTTTGAAGTTCAAGGCTCTGCTTAACAACTGTGTTGTCAAATGCGGAGTATTTTGGAATAAAAGCACCTGGATTTGTCTCCACTAACTCATTGACCTGATACAGCACAAAAAAAGTTTAAAACTTCCCAAATAACGAACACTTGATCTAGTGAGGCTTCTAAGAAGATGATAAGATCATCAGCAAAGAACAAATGAGAAAGAGGTGATCCATTTCTGCTTAGCTTGATCGGTTTCCATTTTCCCTCTGCCACTGCTTGATTAATAGAGTGTTCCAAGCACTCCATACACAGGACAAAGAGGTAAGGCGATATAAAATCTCCTTATCTTATACTTCTGGAGGGATTGAAGACGTCACTTAGTACCTGTTTGGTTCAGCTTTTGGAAGCTCCAAAAGTACTTTTTTCTACCACAAAAACTATTTTTAAGAAAAAGTAAGTATTTGGCTGTAAACTTCAAAAGCACTTTTGAAGTAGAAATAGCTTTTTTAAAAGCTCAAATACAGCTTTTTCAAAAGTTAAAATTTGGAGCTTTTCAGAAAAGCCCAAATTTAGCTTTTTCGGGAAGCTGAAATTGCGTCACTTACATAAAGCCAACTCTCTCGTCTGGAAAACTATGTCGTCTTCTCTCTAACCGGAAGCCATCAGCTCCAATCCAGAACCCATCTGTACTTCTTCTTAGTCTTCGGCTTCGTTGTATCTTTCTTTAAACACCAAAGACTTGGCCGCCGCCGCCGCCGATGTTGTTTAGGAAGTTTATGTCCACTTCCTTTTCTTTAAAGTCGAGGGAGTCTAGACACAGAAACAGAGTTACAGAGGACAGAAATAAATAATAGTTGGCAAGCGAATTGGAGAAGGAAGAGGGAGAATAAATAAGAGGATGTTTGTATTTAAAACTCGAGTGTTGAAGAAATGAGAGACGTTGTGTTGTTCGTTGATGATCTACAATCGTGTTTCAATTTTCTGGGTTTTGTAGTTTTCTAACTTTCAGTTGGTCTGAATTGTTCGTTGCCTTCTACCTTTTTTCGTTTGTTTTCGATGCTTTTTATGGCATTGAAATTGTTGCTTGCATTTCCTTAGGTCTACTTACGAGTTTTTGGATTGGTCAAGACTCAAGAGTTGGGTAATATCTTTGTTTCTGGTTTGAACCATTCCAACTCTGTAGACTTTGAATATTCGTCTCTATCAGTCTCTTCTCCATCTCCTTATTTCGATATCGACATATTTCCATTTTCTTTCGGTGAGATTCAACTAATGAATTCCCATAAATATTCATTGGTAACCGTGATAGTGAAGCTAATTATTGATCTCTTCCTTGAAACTGGGACTTTTCTAGTTTGCTTCAAGAGGAATTGTAAAGGAAAGAATCAACTACATTTGGTCGGTCTTAGTTTCTGCAGTGGCCAAGTTCTTGTTTAGCCTTTATCAATTTTTAAGTTCCAGGCAATGAATGAGTGGGACTTTTTCCTAATATTTTATTCTATATCATAACAGAATTATGAACCAAGATATCCTTGCATAATTTCAATAATAAAAATATGGATAAACAGCTAAAGTATGCATGACATTGTAGCTCTATATAGTAGTTCTGTTGCGAGGATGATTGTTGCTGGTTCAGGGCAGTTGATTAAGGGTATTTTGTGGCGCGGAGATGTGACTGTTGATAGGTTGAAGTGGGGCGATGAGTTTTTGAAGAAGCGGATGGGGAAAAGCTCGAATCTTAAGATTAGTTTTGGGCTATGGGAAGAGTTAAAAGGTTTGAATTTTTTTGTTTTGTCTTTTTGTTTATGCATAGTCAGGACAGAGTTGCTATTTCTTTGATTTCGTTTGAGTTTGATGATTAAATTGGAGTAGTTTTGTTACTCCCAACACTCTTTTATATATAATATATTGTACTTTGCATATTGTTTAATATACTTTTAAATATTATTTAGCATAAATAATTTTATTAAATTAATAAAAGTGCTTTTTATTTTTATTTTGGCAAACAGTTTACTGTATGAAGCTCTTTTAAGATAGCTGTTTTTTTAATTGAAAGCCAATCAGTTAACTGGCTTTTTAAAAAAGCTCTTCTCAGAAACGCTCTACTGACAAAAACTCTACTGATAAAAGCTCTACTGATAAAAGCTCAACATATAACTTTGATAGAACAAATATTTCTTAATTTTTATTAATATTATTTTCACATATTTTTCATAATTAAGATGAGAAATAGATCATTTAACTCTCGTATTTATATTTCAAAAGTTATTATAATATTTTTCATATGTATGCACCAAAAAGTATATATATTGTCATAATTAAATATATAAATTTTAA
>JANITX010000007.1:9996833-10010402 GCA_027564395.1 Erythroxylum ulei
CCATTATATATATATACATACTTATATACCCGTTATATATATATATATTTCATATATACATTCATATTAAATAAGCTTATCTTTAAAAAAAAAAGAGGTGGGTAAACGGGTACCTGATAGGGGTCAAACCCCCAACGGGTATAGGTATAGGGGTGCCAAAAAAATCCTCGACGAAAATAAAGGCTGGTATGGGAGTGGGGGCAGGTTCATAGGGTGGGTACGAGGGATGACATACCCGCCCCGTTGCCATCCCTAGTCAACGAGACGTATAATTTGTGCTTAGACTACCAAAGAAACAAATGTTAGGATCGTTAAGTAAACACCAATAATTGGCTTAAAATTATTCTACTGTTCCCTAGTTAGTGCTTTTCGTTAGGTGCCTAATCTCCAAAACCTGTGCCACGTACGAAGAACTGGTCTGGCGTGACCTTCACTTCTTAATATTCTAGTTTTGAGAGCATAGTCTGTAATATTACATTTGACATGAATTTGGAGACTATATAAGGTCTAGGAACACAAAACAAACCACAATAAGAAGAAAGGAGACAGAAAACATGCACAGCAGTACGGCTGCCTTTGGAATTGGCACGTCTTTTGCGTGTGATTGGATCATAAAATGTGAACCCGTTAATGAAATTCAAACATTTTGTTTATGCAAACTTTCCAAGGTGTGTCAAATCTTCACCTCCGTCGTGATCTTGCATAAACCAAGTACAGAATGCACTACACTTCTCTCTTTTTAATCATATCTTTTGCTCTGGTCAATTAACCAATTAGGTTATAGTCAAAAAAAGATAATGAAGTCATCAATTGATGAGCCACTCAATTCGTTTGAACTTTAAAGGAAATAGCTTTTTTATGGCGGGGTTGTAGTGCTTTCGTTATTTTTTTATGGTGAAATTTTTAATAATTATTATCTTTCAAATACTACAAATTTAATAATTAGCACTATTTTTTTATACATTTTCTTACTAAAGCGTCAAAGTGTTTCCTTTAACACGTCTAAATCACCAAAGTTTTATTTCACAAGCTGGGAAGGTCGCCTCTTTGTTATGTGGTGGGAAAGTTTCTATGATACACATTTGACATTATTGATTATTTTTGTTTTCTCTTTAGGTTTTAATTATTTAATCATAATAATTATTAAGGAGCTTGTTTCTATGATACACATTTGACATCATTGATTATTTTTGTTTTCTCTTTAGGTTTTAATCACATTACTTAATCATAATAATTATTAAGGAGCTTTATTTTAACTTAGATGGCGTAAATGAGGGAACTTTATTCTTATTCATAATTTTATATTAGGAAAATATTTGAACACAAAAATTAAAGTTATGTTGAAAATATTAATTAAGTCAAAATTAAATTATAAATTATGAACCTTTTATTAATTAAGTTTTATAATGAAAACATTATCATTATTTATTAAAAATTTCCATAAAAAAATTAAAATAAAGTGAAATATAACAACAATAAGTTGACACTTGACACTATAAAATTACAGAAATTTACGGTATCCTAAGCCTGAGGTATTAGTTGATAAGAGTCTACCACGTGGACCCATATAAAAGAAACAGCTAGAAATAGACAGTGTTACTTCAGACAAATTATTGCAACAACTATAGCATCTGTTGATCTATTTGTGATTAAGAACTCTGTTCTCTATTCAATCACCACCTAATCTTTGATTTATCCAATAAATACATGGACCCCAGGGGCCTACGTGTCTTGTAAGCCTCCTTTAAGTCTGTAATCGATTGTTCTAACCGTTTTACTACTACCAAGTGTCTTACATGAAACTTCTATGTGTAATCATGACATTCATTGAGCTGTCATCCAACGCACCACAATAGCAACATTCCTGGAACAATCCACTCGGATTCAAAATGTCTTGTTACGTGGCGCTTTCTGTGAATATTCTTATTTTAACCTATTTGGTCTTTCGACACTTTACATCTGCAATTAAACAAAATTTTTAATTCGAAAATATAGAATTTAATTGTTCTTTTCAAATTGTGTAGGGATATTTAATATGGCACTGCTACTCTACATTTATAAGCAATTATGAGCAGGCGTATTAACCGTTGGATGACGTGAATTCTTCCTTCTAGTACATCGATTCTCAAATCTAACATACACGATTCATTTTATTCTGTTTTTAGTTATCTTTGGTAGCCTTAATTGCGACCGTTGATCAAATAAATGGACAGATGATCCACGTAGATGAAATGTGGTAACATTTTGATGATCCCCAAAAGTTCAGCTCAAAACCCATAGTTAGTTTATTGCGGTGGCCTTATCCTTGGGGAAAAGGATATTCCAAAATTATCCTGAAATCTGTCGGTGGCTAAAGCCAGGCCCCGAGGATAATTTAGACAATTGAGATTTGGCCCTTTTTTTATATTATTATCAGCCTGTCTTTACATGGACACTTGCGCTTATGGCGCGTGTCCGAAACTTATGTTGTCTTATTCTGATGTACCGCCTGTCCTCCTACTCCCTGACAGCTGGATGCCTTATTATTGTTGATAAATTGAACGACAATTGGGACGTTAATAGGTCGAGGCTTATCTTTAAAAAATTATAAATGATATTATTTTTAATAAAATAAAATCGGTTTTTTCAATTTGGTCGGATTATTGAATATGCCAAGCCGGCCTAACCTTACCGGGTCGAACAATTTTGTAAATTTTCTCTGAAAATAAAAAGAGAAAACTAAACTAACATTTTTATTACTTGTGACCAATCCAAAATGAAGAAAACTCCAGGGGCTTGGGTGGGTGAGATGGATTTAGTTACACTTTTTCCCGCAACTTTACGCGTCTGATTAATTAGCTAATCATGCAAATCAGTTTATATTTAGTTATATTTTGAAAAAGATAAATAGAATTGGGTGGGTGACTTCCCGTATTTGCCACTGAGTAACAAGTATGGGAGGAGAAAACAGTAAGAACAACCAAAACAGGAGGAGAATAATGTCATTATAAGTTTAGCCATCTGGGTTTATTTTTGGTTTTGTATTTTCCAGCAAAATATAACCACGGGATTACATTGACAAGATCCAGTGATTAGTCTCTTTCCAATAATATAATTACAGGGTTTTGCATCTTGTTAGATTCCTACTCTGTAAACCTAATTTGATATCGACAGTACAACGTGCTGGCTCTACGTAATTTTTGTTGGATTTATAGTAATCATCTGTCTAACTTTCTGTGTGAACAGCCCTTGAGGTTTTTCTTAGTATATATAGTATTTGTTAAATAAACAAGCATTAATGGGGTCTTAGTTAGAGAGAATCAAAAGGACAACAAAGACGTGTTGAGCTGTTACCATCCTTTTCCTACAATCTTTTCTGTACATCACTTCATCACACACTGTCTCTCTGTCTATATATCGCTTTTTCTTTTCTCTTTCTACATCAGTTGCTGTTCTTGTTCATTTTTCATTACGTTTTTTCCCAGCGGAGTTGAGTGAGAGCTTTCTTTTCTGTCCACATCTTTAAATCCATTCTCTCTCTCCAAATTTCTTATTTTATACATATATATTGCTCGTCTCAAAACCTGGTTTTTGGGTCTCTTTGTGTCACCATTTCTGTTTCTTCCTCTGTTTTTCTGACAATGAGATCAAAGACGCAGCCTTTTTGAGGGATTAACCGAAGAGAGGAAAAAGCACTCGATTTTCTGGGGATATATTGGGTGGGTTCTGATTTATTTTTTGGGATAGATCAGAACAAGGATACATTGAGCTTAAACGAATCAAAATGGCACCTTCTTTCGATTGGTGGTCGAAGGAGAGCCACAGAGGCACGCCAGTTGTGGTCAAAATGGAGAACCCAAACTGGTCAATGGTCGAGCTCGAAGGCCCGTCGGATGAAGATTTCCTCATCGGAGGCTCGCCGGCGCGTCGCCGTGAAAAATCTCGCAACAAAAACGCCAAACAACTCACATGGGTCCTTCTCCTCAAAGCCCACAAAGCCGCTGGCTGTTTAAGTTCTATTGCTGCGGCAATGGTCTCCCTCGGCTCCGTCGTCAGAGGACGCATCCGCTCTGGCCGCACCGACACCGACACCGACACCGACGCCGCGAACAACGAAAACCCGGCAGTAAAGTCCCGGTTCTACACATGCATCAAACTGTTTCTATGGTTGTCCGTGCTTTTACTAGGTTTCGAGGTGGCTGCTTATTTCAAAGGTTGGCATTTTGGTGCTCCACATCTTCAACTACAGTACCTCGTAGCGTCGACGTTTGGGTTCAAAGACATTTTCGACACTTTGTATTCGTGCTGGGTTTTGATTCGTGTGGAGTATCTCGCTCCTCCTCTGCAGTTCTTATCCAACATGTGTGTTATTTTGTTCCTTATCCAGAGTCTGGATAGGCTTGTTCTGTGCCTGGGTTGTTTCTGGATTCGGTTTAAGAAGATTAAACCCATTCCCAAGCAAGACCCTGACGCCGATCTGGAGTCAGGAGAAAGTGGCTACTTTCCTATGGTACTTGTTCAGATCCCCATGTGTAACGAGAAGGAGGTATGTTAATTAATTAAGTTAAACTGTTTTTTAAGTTAAAGCTGGAGTCGTTTTTTTAACTTTTTTTTTGCTGTATATTTAGGTCTATCAGCAATCAATTGGTGCGGTGTGTAACTTAGACTGGCCTAAATCCAAGATTTTGATTCAAGTTCTGGACGATTCTGATGATCCCACAACGCAGTTGTTGATCAAAGAGGAAGTGCAGAAATGGCAGCAAGATGGTGCCCGCATTGTCTACAGGCATCGGGTTATTAGAGATGGGTATAAAGCTGGTAATCTCAAGTCGGCTATGAATTGCAGCTATGTTAAAGACTATGAATTTGTTGCCATTTTTGATGCCGATTTCCAGCCAACGCCTGATTTCTTGAAAAGGACTGTCCCTCATTTTAGGGTATGTTGATTCCTGCTTTGTTTTCGGTATGTTGTTCTTTTGAACCTGTATGAAATTTCATTTACTTCAAAGTTGTATGATTTGGAGGTTAGTAGTTAAGCACAGGGAAGTGTGAAGTTGACTTGGGGGTTCTTTACGGTATTTTGATTACAGGATAATGAAGAGCTAGGGCTGGTTCAGGCTAGATGGTCGTTTGTTAACAAGGATGAGAACCTACTAACGAGATTGCAAAACATTAATTTGGCGTTCCATTTTGAAGTAGAGCAGCAAGTGAATGGTGTTTTCATCAACTTCTTTGGGTTCAATGGGACTGCTGGTGTGTGGAGAATAAAGGCCTTGGAGGATTCTGGTGGGTGGTTAGAGAGGACTACTGTCGAGGACATGGACATTGCTGTCCGTGCTCATCTTAATGGCTGGAAATTCATTTTCCTTAATGACGTTGAGGTATATTACTGTCTGTTTAATCCCTTGATGCTTTATTCTTGATTTTTTTTAGTGTCTTTGAAGAAAATTGTCATTGATTCTGTTGAGGATTAATGAGTTTGTTTTTCCTTTTCTTTTATTCTCAGTGTCAATGTGAGTTACCTGAATCATACGAGGCATACAGAAAGCAGCAACATAGATGGCATTCTGGACCCATGCAGCTGTTCAGGCTCTGTTTGCCGGATATAATCCGAGCCAAGGTACTTAAATTCTTGAAATTTCTTGATCACATTGCCAAGTTCCTCGAATATGCTACGTTCAATTTGCTGAATCTGTTTGGTTGCCTCTGTTTTGCAGATTAGCATATGGAAGAAATTCAATATGATATTTCTTTTCTTCCTGCTTCGAAAATTGATCCTACCATTTTATTCTTTCACCCTATTCTGTATCATTCTCCCCATGACGATGTTTGTGCCTGAGGCTGAGCTGCCGTCGTGGGTTGTTTGTTATATCCCTGCTACTATGTCATTTCTCAATATCCTCCCAGCTCCAAAATCGTTCCCCTTCATTGTCCCATACCTCCTTTTTGAGAATACCATGTCGGTGACCAAGTTCAATGCTATGATCTCTGGTCTATTCCAGCTCGGCAGTGCATATGAATGGGTTGTCACAAAGAAGTCTGGCCGTTCTTCTGAGGGCGATCTTGTCTCCTTGGCTAACAAGGAGCTCAAGCATCAAAGAGGTTCTTCAGATTCAAATCTGGAAGAAATGAAGGAGGAAGTCAGGCAACAGGAGCAAAAGGCTAAAAAGAAGAAGAAACATAATAGGATTTACACCAAGGAGTTGTCTTTGGCTTTCCTGCTTTTGACAGCTGCAGCAAGGAGCCTACTGTCTGCTCAGGGGATTCATTTCTACTTCTTGCTATTTCAAGGCATATCATTCTTACTTGTTGGTCTAGATTTGATAGGCGAGCAGGTTCAGTGAAGAAACAGATTTAAGTGTTCCTAGGATCATACGCCTAATATAAAACACATGCTTACATGGGTGGACACGTAAATACGATCATCACCGGAGTAACACTAGCACTTACACGGGGATTTGGCTTTGTTGACTGCTCTCCAACTTCCACAACCCCAGAACACACTTGCCACCCAAATACGAAGAACAAATTGTGTCAATAGGGTCAGAAGAACGCCTGCAATTTCTCGAGAGGCGTTTTAGTGCTAGTGTTGGTGCTCTTCAGTACATGTAAGGTTTCCTTTGTTTTTGTATTCTTTTGTTTTTGGCTCCATTCTTTTGTAAGAAAATTTGTTGTTCAAAGATGGAACATTGAATTTTAGTGAACACAGTTTGAAGCAGAAGGTTGTAGATTCCTCACAAGTATAATTCTGTGCCAGCATCTAGCTTAATCCAATTGTAGTTGTAGCTAAAGTTTCTCTCATAGTGAAAATGAAAAGAAGTGAGTTGTGATTTGTGGATTTGGATTTTAGTGTACTAGTTGACCGTTGTTCTAATAACATGGTAAGCACAAGTACCGCCACACCCTTGTCTCTAACTTGAATTCTTGCAAATGCCATCCTTAAAGTTTCTGGTTGAAGAATCGTGTGAATCGTGTTTCCCTGTAGCTGCTTGCTAAGAGCATTAAAAGCTTTTCAGTTGTATGTGGAGCTGCACATGGGATGCGGTTTGTCTAATTCAGAACGTGGCTCATCTCAAGGTTTGCTCAATAAATGTCAGGGTCTCTTATCTGGACCGCTCCATGATATGGACCGGTTAAATTCTTCTTACAAGCCTTTCATGTTTAGACAAACAAAAATTCCTGTTTCTGTTCTTTTCAGTTTTCATGTCACCGGTAATCTAGAACTTATGCAATTTGTGTGCTTAGGGAAACATGGGTGTCCTAAAAGAAAATCTCGCCTGTTTGTTCCGTTGATTTGGTGTGATCCTAGTCGTATAGGCAAGACTTGGTGACAAGAAAGTGGAACAATTCCAAGTAACGTATGTTTCGAAGGTGCAAAGTCTTTTTTACGGTTAAATGGTCAAAGACCAAAGAAATACCACGCTTTGAACGGTAAACCAAATTTGGGTCAGGGTCTAACGGCTCCAACCAAGCTAGTGGATCCCAAGCTACAAGGGTTTTGTCACATCTGTGATTACGATAGGCATGTGGGTTTTGTTTGTGTGGGGTTTCTGCTTTCTTCCACACGTCAACAAAGGCCAATTTTCATGTCGTTTCCCTTAAATGGCTTTATTGCTGTTTTTGAATTAAATATACAAAGAAATCCCATTTACCATCTTCATTTTCTCCAAATGCACAAAATTGATGTATTGCCCAAATCAGTTTAACGGCAAAGTCCAAAAGATGCACCTCCAACAAGACGGCCTTGTATGATTCCATTTCACTTGTGTTGTTTTTGTTGCTAGTGACATGCCAATGATTTTTTCGATAAGCAAGTATTAGAATTGGAATCTCTAAGAATTTTGTTTGTATAATCCGACAGTTAACATTATTCTTTTATCAAGCTTTGAATTGTTATTAATTTATAATTACTATTTTTGAGAAAATAAACTCTGGAGATCATGTATTAGTTGTCACATATTTTATGTAGGTTGTTTTTAGTGAATCAATAATTTGGAGCCAACCACCAGATTAATCTAACTAGATAGTGATAGCCTATGCATTTTCATATCAGTGCCAACTAGGGATGACAATAGGTCGGACCCAAGAAAGCAGGCCCGATCCCCAGTTTGACTTGGCTAACTCAATTTTTTTTCAATTTAAAATGCTAAAATGATGTCATTTTTAACAAAATGATGTCGTTTTGCATATAAAGATCGAAACCTTGACTAGGCTCTAGCTCGAGTTTGATCAACCAGAACTTGATCTGTTGACTTCAGGCTGTGTCAGGTTAGATTAGGCTTGGGCCAGTTGTCATCCCTAGTGCCAACCAATCAAACCAAGGTTCAGGGACTTGCTTTGAAACAGCCAATTTTGATTAGGGGATTGAGTCCGGTCTCAAAGATTGAAAAGCTAAGAGACAATTTTGAATTATTTAATAAGTAGAGCCTCAGCTCCTCGACATGGAAACTACCGAATATAAGGCTTAAGATAAAGGTGATTATTTACAAAAATTAAGTTATAGAGATATTTTCTTTTATGAAAGTCATCTTGTCTATTAAAATTATGACATAAAATAATGAGACAAATGTTAAAATAAGTCTTTAATACTTTTATTTTTGATAAATATATTTTTAATTCTAATATTATTAAATACTTACAAATTAATTTTTTAATATATTAAAATGTAGCAATACACATTTTAATATTTTAAAATATATTTTAATAATATTTTTAATAAAATTTTTACTATATAAACAACGATTAATTTCATTAATTATGTTCCGTGATGTAATGTGTTAATAATTGAATTTTTACGGAAACCCTTTAGCCTAAAATGCAACTCTTGACCTCCTTGAATAACAATTTTATGGGCTTATTAAAGATTCATTTGGGCCTTTGTAGTCTCGATCAAAAGTAGAAGATAAACATTAAATGTGACGAGTAAAAACAGATCAAAAAATACATAGAAGAAAAATTGTTCAAAGGACGGATTGTCTCATAGAAAATGAGGTTTCGTCACGTCACTTTCTATCCACAAATCACGGATAAGGTGACTTTTGTTGTCCATGCACCTGTGTGTAGTGTATGTTTTGGGATAACATCTTCTCTTCTCACACATTCCTTTTTTTGAAAAATGTAAATGCATGTTTATGGATAGTCCACTTAAATCTCACATTTAGAATACAAATTTGAAACAATGTTGTAGTCATAGTTGACTGATTTTTGCAACTGTATGATAGAGACGAACTGTGCTTTTATCTCGTTCGATGGCGGAGATGGCTGAAGAGAAGCTATGTCTTTTGCCTTAAAATCCAAGTCTTAACCCACTTCTTCATACATTTTGAATGCAATTACTATATTTACTATGTGATTTGAGGATTAGGTAGAAAAGTAACTTTCTGATTACAAATACTGTACTCAGCAGAGTTGATTTCCAATTTCTTTTGCCTTAAAATCCAAGTCTCAACCCACTTCTTCATACATTTTGAATGCAATTACTATATTTACTCTGTGATTTGAGGATTAGGTAGAAAAGTAACTTTCTGATTACAAATACTGTACTCAGCAGAGTTATTTCCAATTTTTTTACATTTTAAATTGAACCCACTACTTTACACTTGCCTCTTTACTAGGATTATTTGTATCAGAAAGTCTTGGATTATAGACCTTGTTTGAGGTCTGAAACTAAACAGGGGAAAGACTGATCAATTTAGATTTCTAAAAGTAGGCCTTAAGAATTGAAGCCTACGCAGAGAAGAAGGGCTTATGTCTCGGCTAGTATATTTGAAATCTAAATTACAATCATTCTTTGTTTATCTCTGATCTCTTATGGAAATTTGTTCTATAAACCACTTGACTTGTATATAGGCTGGAAACCTATGACACAGCTCCTGTGAGACTTATCGGTGAAATATTTCACGAACCTAGGAGTCATAGTGAGAAGAGTCTTTCTTGATTCATGTGGTCTAATAACGCCACATACATTAGGTTTCTACTATCCCCTTATGCCCTCTAACTAAGGGTAGTCTGGATGGTATTAGAGCCATGAGTGTTATTGACCGTGCCTATATTATTCTTGTTAAAAGTGAGTAAAGAGATCTTTCTATATGTTATGAGTTACTCTTTACTTAGTGACCCTGTTCATCTCTCTTCAAATCTTTCAATCGCAAATCTTCCTTCTAATATCAAATGTACTCTTTCCAATAAAATAGAAAATATAGTGGAAATTACTCATCTCCCACAGGAAAGTCATATCTATGATACCTCCTTACCCCTGTTAAGTCCTTACAATATATATTCTTGTAACCATTCTTGGATTAGAAGTATTCTGATCATTCTTACTACAAATTGTCCAAAAGTAAAAGAGATCATCCCAAGTTCTTGTTTAGATCAATGTGATAAAGGCAACAATAACATAACAATACGTCAAACTAGAGATTCCAAAAGAATCTCCATATTGGAGTTACTTTATATGGATGAAAAGAAATTCTAGCTACTGTTAGGATCTCTCATCTTGAGACTGCCTAAACTACTTACTAAAATGCATTGATTGATACTTTGTTAACAACTCTTAACAATGAAAGTGTTATTATCACTATAACCCTTGATTTTAATATTAGATTGGATGATCTGACTTTATCTAAAAGGCTCCAAGTCCAATTCTAGATCATTGAAGTAGAATAAGACCTTAAAATAATCAAGGCCACTTTGCACCGCTAAATGATCTATAACCTACAAAACCATATTTCCAATTCTAGATCATTGAAGTAGAATAAGACCTTACAACAATCAAGGCCACTTTGCACCACTAAATGATCTATAACCTACAAAACCATATTGTAGATCTTAATTTTCCAAATTCCACTACTGATGCTCTATATATGGTAGCAGATCAAGCTTATGATCAGACTACTATCATTAAGATCTTGAAACAATTGCCACTGATGAAACTTGAAAAACTGACGCCAATAGAATTGATTACTAACTATTAAAAGGTGTTTCATGCTTATCATAGACATTCTTTTAACACAACTACTCCTACTAATCTTAAGACACTAAGAGATGGATATATTAAATCCATCTACACTAGGCCTAATAAAGACTAACCTAGATCCTTAAGTACGTCTGGACCTATTTTAATTCTTCAACCATTGTTATTGCAGAAAGAAGGCAAAGATGGACCTCCAATCCATTATGTTGAACATAATGGACAACCTGTGTACATCAGTCACCGTCATGGACATTTAATATAGCACGTGGATCAATCCATATGTGAGCTAATTGTGGTAGGTTGCATAATGTTTTAGTGGGTAGTTTAGCATGTATTTAGTTGTTAAATTGAATGATTAATGCATGTTTAGGTTAGGATTGTGTGTTATTTAGATAAATGTTAGTGTTTTGAGTGTTATATCAGTTAGAGCTTGCTTATTTGCTTTAATTTTGTATATTTGAGGTGCTTTGATGTATTTGGTAGTGTTTAAGAACAAATATGGAAGAACAGAGGAGAATCAAAGGAAGCTTGGAGCTAGATCCAGATCTAGGCCATAGGCCACAATCGTGACAAAACCAATTAAGGGGAGCCACAATCGTGGCCTATCCTGCCACGATTGTGACAGAGAGCTAAATGAAGTGCCATGATTGTGGCTTGTGTAACAGACAACGCAAACAACCTCCCAAATGCTACTTACTGAGGGACATTTGAGACTTTTTGGACCTGGAAAAATCCTAAGATTTACCTAAAATAGAAAAGACTATATAAAGAAAGAGAAAGAACCTTATGGGGATCTCCAATTTCTTCACTTTGGGAAAACTCCAAGAAGAAACAAGAAGAAAAGAGAGAAGAGGAGAGAGGAGCGGGTTTCTGTTGCTGCTGCTGCTTTCCCGAGCCATCCCGATCCCGTCCAAGTGCCATTTTCTTTTAATCTTTATTATTTTTCTTCTTTGAATATGTAACATAGATATGCTGATGTTGATGGATTTGGGATTGATGATGACGTTCTAACTTTTCTTTAGGGATTTAAACTTGATTCAATGTTAATCTAGTTGCTTTTTTTGTTAATTCATTTGGGTTTTGTGATTATTTATTGTAACTTCATGCTTCGGTAATAAATCAAAAGAGTGAACCGAATGCAAAATGATTGAGTTGGTTAATGAAAGTTAAATGACCCAATAGACCACGCAAATAATCAAATTGGTAATTATACAGAGAGAGATCTTATTTGAGACCTGATTGTTTATTAGAAGGCTTAAGAACTAATTAAGTTGTGGGCTGATTGTTAATAGAGAGATGACATTTTCGATAACTCGACTTAATTAGGATTTATTAATTAGAGATTAGTGATTATAACTCGAGAGAGATTAATCTATCCTTCGATAGTCTAGAATCGACATTACATCAACACAAAAGTGATTAGGTTAGGATTGATGATAAGATAAATCCCTTTATCATAATTTGGTAATTTTTCTTGTGTGGTTTTCCATTGTGAATTTGGTAGTGCTCAATATTTGATTTCTTTTGTGTTAATTTTACAAATTAACTTTCTGTCAATCATCTTCAAGTGTTTACTTTTCTGTTCAATTTTTATTTTCATTGGCCTTAGATAACTTAGAATTAGATTAGTTCGACAACTTCTTAAGGGATTGAAACCTCATATACTACAATCATAACCTGTACACTTGCAGTATATTATGGGCCTTAAATAGATTAAAACTTGCCTCAGCATGAGCCAAATTGCGAAATATGTCCAACACTTTACTATGATGACATAGACGGTGAAGATGAAGTCTATATTCAACAAAAGAAGAAAAAATCTCGAAGAAGGCAATAACCCATAGAAATCCATCATTGTCAAACTTCCCAAGACCTTCATTCTAGGCATGATGACCATGATCCAAATTTAAGACCTTGGGTTGGGCTTAAAAACCCATAACCCATACCTAAGACTCTTCAAAAGCTACTCAAAGCTGTTGGAAAGGAACATTTGTTCCTTAAATAATTAATTCTCAACAAACCTCCGTTTGTTATTTCTTCTATTCCTGTTACTACTCCAACTCTAATTCCTTATATAAGGATGAGACCGTATAAGGATGAATTTCTTCCTTTAGGGAGACGCACAAATGATGCACAAAGGATTATCTTCAACCCTTATATTCGTTCTATAAGAATCACCTCTCATGATGCCCTTATTTCCAATCCTCCAGATGAAGTACTCAATAGACACACTGATAGTGTTGTGGCCCAAAACCAAGTTCTTCACCACATTTAGGGGTGCTTGGTTAAGGGGTATGAGAATGAATCAATGGGAATGGAATGAATGGTAATGGTTGGTTAGTTATTATGATTGATTGAATAGTTTTTTCATACCCAAGTTTTAGTTAATGGTCCATACCCTCCATGTATGGGAGGAATGGGACTGATTCCTTTCAACACTAATTTTTTAACTTTTTCAATGAAATTTTTTAATTAAATATAATTAAAATGTAATTAATTAAAATATATTTAATTAAATATAAAATATAATTAATTAATAACTTTAATTAATTAAGATAAAAGCTAATTAATTAATTAATTAAAATAATTACAAAATCTAATTAATTAATTAATTAAAA
>JANITX010000007.1:10074096-10095960 GCA_027564395.1 Erythroxylum ulei
ATTAAAATTCTATTGATTGTATTGTGTTGAAAAAAAAGTTTATGAATGAAAGTGGACCAAAATTGGTTATCGATTTCTGCATTTTATGTTTGTGGTTTCAAAAAAAATTTATTCCGACTTTGGAATGATTGAGTGCTTTAATATGCCACCCTTGCGGGGCATGAACTTGGATATCACTCAGGATGTCGAGGACGTGTCTTGCGGGAGTGGGGTGCTACACTGTTTAATAACTTTGAGTATCATTGTTATCCTACATTTGTGTTGATCTAAACATTATCATTTTGTAGTCACATTTTTTTATTAACAATATTAGTGTTATCATTGAAACCAGATCCGGTTTCAATACGAAGAAGTGGAAAGAGGATGTAATGAATGCTATGGAGATAGTTAAGGTTGATATGGCCATACGACAGGATAGACCATCTGCACCTATATCCATGAGCTTAAGAGCTCATAAAGCAACCTATGAAGCCTGGGATCGGTCTAACAGGTTATGTCTTATGACCATCAAGAGATCCATACTTGACTATCTGCTTAGTGGCTTTTAGGTAATGTCTCCCAGAGGTACAGAGTCTCACCTAACGTTGAGACAAGTGCCTTGTTGAAAGAATTATTCACTATGAGGTATATGGGAGAAGGAGGAGTAATGGAGTACATATAAAAAATGATCCATTTTCATAGTAGACTGAAGATGTTAAACATTCCTCTTCCTAATGTCTTCATAGTTCACCAAAGTCTGAATACACTCCCTTCAGAGTTTAGTAATCTGGTGATGACATATTATTCGCAGGATGAGGAATGGAACTTCAATGCTTTGATTGCCCATTGTGTTGCTGAGGAGGAGAAACTTAAGCTGATTAAGTTTGGTTATTTCTATATCAATATTGATTTATTCGTAAGTGCACGATATAGCTGTAACTAACACAGGTAAGTACGGGTTGATCCCAAGAAGACAATAAATATTAGTAATTACCCTTCTTTTATTATGTAGCCTACGAATTGGATGTTGGTTTTTTAATAAAAAATAAAACTTAAACTAATAAACTAAAATTGGAAACAATAATGAACATAGATGACAAAGGAAATTACTTAGAAAAATCAATATAAAAGATTAGGGTCTAGGTGATGAATCTCCCTAAAAATCATTAAATAATTAACATTTTATCATACAATTATTTTATTGATTATTGGACAGTGAAAATTTCATTCTTATGTTAATAACTCTTTTAAGACTACTAACAACTAATCCATCAGTTGACTAATAGAAATATTTCTAGTTTAGGATTGCATGACTGATTTATGAATCCGCCATTAAGTTTGACTCTAATCTGTAGGATTTATGTCAACTTATCTTTAAGTTTGCAATTAACTTCTTTTAATTATGGTAAATTTGTTCATACAAAAGGACTTTTCAATCTCAATCATATGAAATCAAATCATGCATTAATATTCCAGATATATTAGGACAAGAATAAACACACATAAATTGAATCATAATAAATCAATCAAAATAATTGCATTGAATAAAAGATTAAGAAATATTGTTATCCTATACTAGGATTAATCACACCTAAACACTAAAAATATTTAGTTGCTTATAATAGAAAACAAAATCAAATATAAAAATGTAGAAAAACTAATAGAAAATAAAGAGTTCATAATTTTAAATCTTTCTTTCTCTTCTATTGAATCTTCTTGTAAGTTTAGATTGGATGTAGCCTTTTATCGGATTTTTTTGACGTTAACTTCGTGTTTTCCTTGTCTTTGGAACAAAATCGTCACCTCTCTGGATGTTTCACATCTTAAATTTACTGCAAAACTCGACTCTCCTCAAATTGCCTCTGCTAATATCCTTTTATAGTAAAATCTAAGGTTTCTAGGATATAAACGAGCAATTGAGAGATCGTATATAATCAAAAACACCTAAATTCATAATTTTATATAGGCACAAAGACTTACATAGGCAATATACATGGTCGTGTATGTCAAGATACCTGGACATGTAACTCCATATAACCAGAACTCAAAATCTTCAATCTTAACACGTTTACAAGGACTTGCATCGTCTCTATACATGGACGTGTAGGTTTTTAGTTGCTTTAAATCTTCGTCTTATGCTAGAGTTTTATGTGAATTCTTCTCCTTTTGTTTTGAGAAGTAAATTATAATCTATAAGTGCATTTAGAGCAAATTAAGTATCAAATATATGACAAAACTATAAAATATCAAGCAAAATACATAAAATATAAGTGCATAATTATATTCAAATATACATCTATCATATATATTATAACCTTTATAACAGCCAAACCTATAGTCTAAAATCTTGGCATTTATTATATATTTGACCTAGAATTATTTATTTTGTTAACTAATCTTATGCCAATAAATTGACAATCCTGTACAACCATTTAAAGTGTAATATACAATACAAATTCATAATTTCTATCAACCTATTCCTATTCTCTTTCACATAATATTTTCCAACGAGTGGTATTAAACCATAATTAAGGCAAAAATGACTTCAGTTGTAAGATTTGAAATGGAGAAGTTCAATGGAACTAGGAATTTCATAATATGGTAGTAAAGAGTGAAGGATTTATTAGTATAGCAAGACATATTGAATGAGCTACAAGAGAATGTCGAAGGACATAAGAGATAAGTGTGAGCAACTAGAACTATTTAGCTATGTTTGACATATAAGTTCATGTACTACGTCATGGATATGACATCTTCTCTAGAGATATGAAAGAAGCTAAAGAGTCAATATATGTCAAAGTCTCTCATAAATAAGTTGTATCTAAAGTAGAGAATATACAAGCTATAGATGTAAGGGGGAGCAAATTTGGAACAACATATCAAATGTGTTCAATTAAATAGTCAATGTGATGTTAAAGCTTAAGGTGACTATTACAAACAAGGATAAAACAATGATTTTTCTTTACTCTTGACCTCTTTCTTATGAACATCTTGTGATCTGACTCATATTAATGAGGTAGTTGGCATAGAGGATATCACCGTTGTGATATTAGATCACAACTAATAGAGACTCAATACTGGTAAAAAAATTTAAGTTGAAGAATTTTATATGAGGAAAAATCAGGATTGTGCTCATCTAAATTTTAGATCTAAACCTATAGATAAAACATTAGTCTAGTGCTACAAATGTGAGTAAACTAGGCCTATCATAAGGGATTGTTTTAAAAAGAAGGATCAGTGTACAATTGGCAAAAATATCCTGACCCAACCTAACCTAAAATTAATGGTCTAAAATTGGAGTGATTAGGCTTCAAGCATAGTAGGCCAACCTAAAAGCCCAATGGCCCAAACCCCATCCCTAAAATGATGTTGTCTTACTTTAATTTCCTAAAACAACATCGTTTTAGTTTGAAGGTTTAAGAAACTAAATACTAAAACAATGTTATATTAGTCATTTATATTAAAATGATATTTTGGGGCAGCTGAGCCTAACTCAGTAGAGGGTATCAAATAGGTTGGTTCAATGGTAAGCCTAACCTAACCTATTGACATCCATAGTAGAGTGGCCAAAGAAAAAACTAATAATTCTTCAAACTACACTAATGTCGTGAAAGAGGGAACTTAAATTATAGTAATGGAAGCTTGCTCTACATTTTAACTAGTTAACTTTTGGAGTTGGGACTTATAGATTATGGACATATGATGCTTATATAATATGACACCAAATAAGATTTGGTTTGTGTCATACACGTCAGAAAATTTTAGTATCTAATTAGAGGTGATAAGGCTTATGAAACAGTCAAAATAAGATAGGTTAGAATCAAGATGTTTGATGGAGTTGTTAGGACATTGAATGATGTTCAATATGTACTATATTTAAAGAAGACTCTGATTCCTTTGGGTACCTTAAATGCGAATGGTTTTAGATATAAAACTAATGAAGACAATATTGAGGCAGTAAAGGGTTTATGAATGTGATGAAAAGGTTAATATTTGTTAGAAACATCTACAAATTAATAGAGAGCACATTTATAGGTAGAGAAATTCTAGTAATAGAGACAAAAGAAGATATTAATGCGTTATAGAATATGTAGATAGGCATTTAAATGAGTAAGAGATGGCATAAGTTTATAAGGGGGTTTATTGAAGGGTATCAAACACTAAAGTTAAACTTTTAGAAGTTTTATGTGCTTAGTAAAAAGTCTAGGATAATCTTTAAAGATGCAGTTTTTAGAGAATGACATATGTTGATGCAAACATATGAAGAGGACATGTCAGGCTCAATAAATAACAGTAGTTATCCAAAAGTGACACAAATTAAATTAGAATAGTGTAAAACAAATGCTGAAAGGGTTGGAAATATTGATTCAGGAGATAGAATAATTTCAGAAAGAGAGCATCATCATAATATAGCCATGAATAGAGATAGACCATCAGGCTACCAAGTAGTTATAATTGAGAAGAATCGATCACTTATAGTCTTACTATTAATGATAAGGATCCAACTACCATCCAGAGGACTATAGTTGGTTAAGAGAAAGATAAATGGATGAGTATACAATACAGGATTTGAGATTTCATAACGTTAAGAAATTGAGTGCATCTAAGAAGCTCTTGTTCAAAAGATTCATATTTGATAGGATGAAATTGAAATGTAGACAAAGTTGATTATCATAGAAAAGTTTAACCATTTTTTGGACTTAATTAATGTATTGAGGGGTTAGACATGGATTCAACCTAACCTATATAGAGTATCTTCGCCCAAGTGAAGATTGTTATGTATGTCTCACATATATGATGGATGTGCAATCTTTAAGAGTTTCTTAAAGTTATTAGTTGAACACGATATTCGCCAAGACATAGATTGATATATACAACAACAACAATAACAGTCCCGGTGTACAAGGTGCTCTGCTTTGTGAGGGTCGGAAAAGAGACATCAATTGTATGCAGTCTTCTCTTTGCATTTTACAAAGACGCTATTTTCGTGACTCGAACCTGTGACCTTTTGATCACAAAAGAGTAACCTTACCAGTTGCTCCAAAGCTCGCCTTCACATAAATTGATATATATGACTCATATATAAGGGTATAATCTTGGAGTGTTTTTGGAAGAATGTGAGTATTTCATAAAATTCTTAGGTGAACAAGGCGTAGCACATAATTTTATTTTTAGAAGAATGTGAGTATTTTTTAGAAATATTTGATTGAACACAGTTGTAGATAAGGGTATGTTCTTTGGAATACATATATGAAAACAGGGGTTGGAACATATAAGTGTTTGTTTGGTAGAGGATTTTTTTTAGGAAGGATACAATCTAGGACACATACATGTCATAGCCCATCTTTATATGCATCAAGAAGTTAGAAAATTACATTATTAAGCTAAGAGTGTGTAAAAGCCTGTGTCTATGTGTGGACAAAAATTATGAGATACACGACCTATCACACAACCATATCTCAAACTATTTTTCACAATGGATAGTTTCATCTAAAAATGCACTTTTTTAGGACCTATTAGAGTCATCATTTTGTTTTTTAGGTTTAAGAAACTCAAGACTACAACAATGACGTGTTAGTCAATTATACCAAAATGATATTTTGGGGAAACTTAAGCAAATAGGATTGGCTTAATGGTAAGCCCAAGCCAACCTATTTCCATCCATAATATAGTGGAAAAAGAAAATTTAATAATTCTTTAAAGTATGCTAATGTAGTGTAGAGAGGGGACTTAAATTACAACGGTAGAAACATGCTTTACATTTTAACTAGTTAACTTTCAGAGTCAGGACTTATAGATGATAAATACAAGATACTCACATCATATGACACCAAATAAGATTTGGTTTGTGTCATACATGTTAGGAAATTTTGATATTATCTAATTAGCAGCGATAAAGCATATGAAACAGTTAAAATAAGACAAGTCAGAATCAAGATGTTTAATGGAGTTGTTAGGATGTTGAATAATGTTCGACATGTACCACATTTAAAAAAGAACTTAATCTCTTTAGGCATCTTACATGTAGATGGTTTTGGATATAAAACTAATGAAAACAATATTAAGATAGTAAAGGGTTTGATGATTGTGATGAAAAGTTCAATATTGGCTAAAAATATCTACAATTTGATAAGGAGCATAATTGTAGGTGGAGAAGTTGTATTAGCAGAGTCTAAGGAAGATAGTACTATGTTATGACATATGTAGATAAGTCATCTCAATGAGCAAGAGATGACAGAAATTTATAAGAGGAGCTTACTGAATGGTGTCAAATACTTAAATTAAAGTTCTATAAGTATCATGTACTTAGTAAAAAGTCATAATCCTTAAAAATGCAATTTTTGGAGAGTGACATATGTTAGTGAAAACATATGGAGAGGATATGCTAGAATCAATAGATAGTAGTAGTCATCCAAAAGTGACACAAGTTAAACTAGAATAGCCTAGAATGAATGCTAAAAGGGCTAGAAATATTGGTTCAAAAGATAGAACAATTTAAAAAAGAGTGCACCTTCACAATATAGCTATATATAAAGTAAGCTGGACCGTTAGGCTACCAAGTATATATAATTGAGAAAAGTCAGTCACATATATTCTTACTATTAATAATAGGAATCCAACTACCTTTCAGGAGACTATGGTTAGTCAGGAGAAAAATAGATGGATGGGTATATAATGAAGGATGTGAAGTTTCATAAGGTTAAGGAATTGATTGCATCTAAAAAGTTCTTGTTAAAAAAAGATTCATACTTCACATAATGTGATTGACATGTAAACAAAGCCGATTATCGTAGAAAATTTCAAGCATTGTTTGGACTTAATTAAAGTCTCGAGGTATTAGACATGGACACAACCCAACCTATATAGAGTATATTCAACAAGGTGAAGATTGTTATGTATGACTTAGATATACAGATATTCAATTTTTGAGGCATTTCTTATAGTTGTTGGTAGAACACGGTATATTTATCAAGACATAGATTGTTATATAAAACTCATATATTTATGTTTAATCTCATACTGTTTTTGGATGAAAGTGAGTATTTCTTGAAATTCTTAAGTGAACAAGGCTTGGTACACAGTTGTAATTTTAGAAAGAAAAAAACATGAGTATTTCATGGAAGTCTTTGATAAAACATGGTTATATATCAGAGCATGTCCTTCTATGGAATACAAATGTGACAACAAAGGTCGGAATACATGAGTATTTATTTGGTAAAGGAATTGTTTTAAAAGGGGCATAACCTAGGACACATACATGTCATAGTCCATGTCATTATACATGGAGAAGTTAGAAAGTTACACAACTGAGCTACAAGCTGGTAAGAGCTCGTGTTTATATGTGGATAAAAACAGTAAGATAACTTATTTTAGTCATATTTAAATTAGGCTAGTTTTAATAAGAGGCAAATTACATAAAAGTGTATTGACTAGAGTTTACATATAATTATATTTGTGTAAATTTAATTTATATATATGAAATTTATAAGCTTTATAAAACGATTTTTAAATTCAATAGTAAAATCAGTCACTTTTGTCATCGAAGATATAAAAATACCTAATTGAAAATTTTCTTATAATTTTATTTATTTCTATGTTATTCTTGTTGTGCCTTATTTCCGAACATAAGTTATTATACTTTGATCGTACTGATCAATCTGCTCTGTTTGTATTTTGTAGGAAACGTTTATAAGAAAAGCGCAGCAGTAGTTCTGCAAACAAAAATGAGATGTTAGTTACTCTTATTCTTAGCAAGACGAATCCGCATCTTACAGACAGGAAAGCATCATGAATGGGATATGTACCTTGTCATAACTGCCTGTAACCATGTCCATATACGTGTGATTTTGAGGCAATCGTAATATGTCTCAACTGACAGTGATGTTACTTCGAATCGGTACTTGGTTGGCATATTTGAAATGCATGTCATCTATGTACTAAATTTTCTTTTCACATTTGACGAGGAAGTATTTACACAAATTTAGTTTAAGTTTTATTTTGAATTGTTTATGATAATAATTTTTTAATAAATTAAAAGTGAATAATTATTTTTTATAAAAATTCTTATTATTACATCAATTTATTGTAGGTAGTAAAAACGTTTATTATTACATTAATTTATTGTAGGTAGGGACGAGACTGGGTCAGCATTACCTAAAACTTTAGGTCTAGTACAAAATTCGAATAAGTTTGAGATCTACGAATTAAGTTCAAATTCGATCAAACTTTAAGATAAAGGTTTGAAATTTATATTTGGTCTAATTTGGATAATCTAAACTTAGTAAAATCAATTAAATTATTAAAGATACAAGTAATATTCCTAATTGTGCGTGATATTACCCAATCTATTTACACGCTATCCCTGTTGTCTGGAATCTCATCCAGACAGTCAATAACGGCCGACATAGGAGACCAAAACAAGAAAATAATTTATGTAGTCCACTGAAAAAATCTCCTAGTCCAGTGATACAATGCCCAATCAAGACAATGGAATCTTTTCAGTGATGTTCTGTTTTTGCATGGATTTGGAGAATAGAGAATGCAACAGAAACTACACAAGTGGCGCGATACTAGGAAAAACCGGTCACCCGATTCACACCCGTGCCACGTGGCGGATCCATCGCCGTCTCTCTTCAATCCATAACGTGGCTGGCATTCTCCTCCCATTAATCAATCTTAAATAGTTCTCATTTGCGTGTACCACCTTCTTAGTTGTGATTCAAAGATACAGAAATTTAATTAAACGACAAAAAAGGGCAAATACATAAATATATAATTTTTTCCGTAACTGTTTAGTAAATTTGAAATTTATTATTATTATTATTGGAAAACTAAAACCAGTTCTCTTTTCAAAAAGATTAGAAGATATAGTTTGATCCATATGTAACCTTGAAGCAAAAACCCAGAGGGTGAATGGGGTGTAAGCAATCAACGGGAAAGATCACTTAATCGTGCTTTGACGCTTCGTTTCACTTTCTCTTCCTCTGCATTCGGTTTCTGCTTCCATGCCTTGGTTTTGGTTTTCATAGGCTTGTGAATAGGTTCTGTTTATTTCTCTTTTTGTTTCTTTTAACTACAGACTCAAATGCGTTTTTTTTGCCAGGGTTATAATTATATTGTTGCTTTTCGTTTCTGGATGACTTTCGGATTTTATTTTCTCAAAACTTGTGGTTCTTTTTCCGATTTCGATATATTAAACATTGAATTCTGTGATAAAGTTGATGGTTTCAGTTTCAATTGAAGAATTTAGTTAATATGTCGCCATGGATATAATATTTCATTTATAATTAAATGTTTATATATCATGAACTGCTTGGTGGCTCCTAGAATTTCAAAACATTGAAATTTGGGTTTCCAGTGACAGTTATACTGAAAATTGCTTTCATCAAGGATGTGGAATTGCTTGCTCAATGAAGTGTTTGCGCTTTGTGTTGTGTGTGTATAACCTTTTTCCCACAAAATCTGGTGATTTCCTGTTTTCTGAAGTTTAAAATGGAGAGGAGAGGAAAGGATGAGAAGGTTTTTATATATAATTGTCTGTTGTTATGTTAGAAACTGCCCAATCTGGGTTGTTTCGAATTTCTTTACTTGCCATTGGTTTTGGCGCAGTTGAAAGGAGTAAAAGTTGGTGAGCAATATGTTTCTGTTTTATTTCCTAGAATTTCTTGTTTGGAACCATTTCAAATGCAACATTTATTTTCATAAAAGGCTTATGTGTTCCTTTCTGCGTTGATCTTCAATTGTAATCTTGAAATTTCTGTTGTTTACAGATACAAGTGTAGACACAGATGGAAGTTGGTGCTCTTTTAACTTCAGCTGGTATAAACATAGCTTTGTGTGCGGTGCTCTTTTCCTTGTATTCCATACTGAGAAAGCAACCAAGCAATAAGATTGTGTACTTTGGTCGGAGGCTTGCTTCTGTATGCTTGAGATCGGATGATCATTTCTTTCTGGAAAGATTTGTGCCTTCACCAAGTTGGTTGTTGAGAGCCTGGGAAGCAAGTGAAGATGAGATATTGGCTATTGGTGGCTTGGATGCTGTGGTTTTTCAAAGACTTCTCATTTTCAGGTGGGTAAAACCTGCCTGCATGAATTGATAATTCCATCTCTGGTATGTCCTTCTTGGTGGAGGACTAAGCTTTGCTTTTGATGGTTTTATTCCTGTTGATTGCATATTACTTCTCAAAGGTACACTACTAACTGATTTTGTTGAAGATTAGTGTTTTGACTTGAATGCCAGCTCAAGAGGTGTGTCAGAATTTTAAAATTTTTTGGGTGGCAATATTGACTCTTTAACGAGTTTGATTTCAGTTGAGACGAGCCTTTATAGGTTGTTAGAATATCAATACCGATTTGTTTTATGGTTAGGAAGCTCATCATTATTTTTTGAATATATTGTTAGGCCTGCAGTAAAGCTGAGTTCATGATTGAAAAATGGCCAACTAATGTTTCTAATGCTTTAAGTTTCTTTCTGTCAATTCATTTTAGTGATTAATACTTGCGCAATAATGGATTCGTGTATCTATTATTCTATATGAGTAATAACAGCTACTGCTTCTTTTCCCTCTGCAGTATACGAGCTTTCTGCATAGTTGCCATCGTTTGCATTTTTGTGGTGCTTCCAGTAAATTATTATGGCAAAGATATGCAGCACAAGAATATACCTTCAGAATCTTTGGAAGTATTTTCAATTGAGAATGTAAAATCAAATTCTAGATGGTAAGTTTTTCTTTTAAATAATTCTTTTGTATTCATGAAGCTGTTATAAAAATTAATCCATCTTGTTATTGGGTACTGTCCTACAGTTGGATCTGTTCAAACCTCTTTATGGATTATGAAGTGCTTTTATGTATCATTGCTCAAGTCTCCAATTGTGTTGCCTGGGTGATGTTAGGAATATTTTAGCCCTTCTTCTTTTCCTTATGTTTTTTTCTTCATATCTTGTTCTTTTCCAAAAGAAGTATCTTTATGAAATCTAGCAAAATGAACCACTAACAGAATCAGAAAGAAAATTGTTGAATTTGATGCTATAGAAAGTTTATGGATTGCTGTTTCTGTAATTATTATCTGAAGGGACTTACATTGTCCTTATTCAAAAATGATGCAACTTATGCTTCACATCACAGAATCTGTTGACTGACATCGTCTTCTCTCTATTTATTTTGGTCGCTTTAATCTCCTCAGGCTTTGGACCCATTGCTTTGCATTGTACATCATGTCAATTGCGGCTTGTGGTCTGCTTTACTTTGTAAGGATGCAAAACTGTACTCTCTTTTTTCTGCACTTGTTCCCAGCAGGTATACAAGCTTGGTAATTTAGCCTTATGACTCTTAAATGCAGGAGTATAAACGCATTGCTAAGATGAGGCTAGCACATGTAACCCGATCTTCCCCAAATCCAAGTCATTTTACAGTTCTTGTTCGTTCAATTCCATGGTCTCCAGGGCAATCATACAGTGATGCAGTGAAAAGATTCTTTACTGATTATTATGGATCAGATTATTTGTCACACCAGATGGTATATGAATGCAGTATTCTCCATAAATTAATGGTGCGCATCTTTCTCCAGTGATTTCCATGTTGGCATCATTTACTGCAAATTCAATATTTCAGTATGTAAGATGTCTTATTTGATTCTTACTTTTTCCAATATATTTCCCAACAATATAGCTGCTAAATAATGGATTCTTTTGTGTTCGCTATTCTCTAAACGGGTTTGTACACAAGTTATGATGTACAAAAACATATCAAGATAAAAGTTTATATGTCACACTTTAATTGATAATGCAATGTGTTATATAACTACCCAACAATTTTTGACTTAACTGTGGTATTTTGAAGATCTTAACTATAGTAGTGAACACAGTGAGTGCTCACTGCTGTAAATTGATGTTTTCCAAGCCTTTCGTTTCTGTGCCCCCCTAATTTAAACTTAAATGAACAACATCATGCTTTTTATCATATCCCATGAAGTTTTCTGTTTTAACATTTTTGAGGCTTGATTTCCTTGCAGAGGGATGCAGAAAAGGTTTGTCATTTGATTAAGGCTGGTCCTATGGATGGGTCGGATCCAAGGCCATGTTGTTTCTGTGCCTCAAGTACAACTTCTTTTAAAATTCTTTCTAGTGAATCTGGAAGTGTTAGCGATGGCATCAGCTTTACTGATTTGAATCTGGCTTCGCCAGAAAATGTAAAACTCTTGAAACAAACAAGTTTATTCATTATGTTCATTGCTTTTTAATTCTCATACTACTTCTCCCTCTCATGTTTCATGTGCAGTCTGATTCTCAGTTTGTGTCTTTTATGCAAAACCTCTTAAGTTTTAACAAATGCAGTTAATAGTTTTTAAGTAGTTTCTATGGATATTCTATTTTACTGTGTACCTGAATTGTTCTTCGTTATGATACAGGAGTGTCCTTCAGCTTTTGTGTTCTTCAAAACTCGTTATGCTGCTGTGGTTGCCACACGGATGCTTCAGACAGCAAATCCTATGTTGTGGGTCACTCAAATGGCCCCAGAACCACAAGATATTTTATGGTCAAACCTCTCTATACCATATAGACAGATGTGGCTCCGTAAGATAGCAACAATTTTGGCATCTGCAGTGTTCATGTTTATATTTCTTGTTCCTGTCACATTTGTACAGGGCCTGACTCAACTAGACAAACTATCTCGCACCTTTCCCTTTTTGAAAGGAATATTGAAAAAGTAAGTGCTCTCTCATCATCAAATTAATAGATTCATTCTTTTGGTCTTAATGTCTGTGTTTTGATCCTTGTGACATTTTTGTGCATGCAGTTTCTGTGTAACTTAAAATGCGTAACGGCAATGTTACTTCAAATGCATAGGTGGTTTGTGATATCATCCATAATTTGTCTTTTATTGCTCTTGGCGGATCTTGCGTATTGGTCTTGTTAGTGTCAAAAGGGTGACTTGACTTAATGATTTTCACGTCTATATTCGGTTTTCTACTTTTGTTTTCAATTTTTAATTAATATGCTTGTTTTCTTTTCTACGTTTGTTTTTAATTTTCGATCAATATACTTGATTTCACTTTTGTTTTTAGTTTTTGTTTTTAAATTCTTTCAATTTGCATAACTTTTGAAAATCATCAGATATATTTTTAAAATCATTTATTAATAAATATTCTATAATAAGTAAGAGTTAATAGGAAGCTAAGATAAATTTATTATTAGTATTTATATTAGATGAAGTTAATTAATTAAAATTTACTTTTTCTAATTATAAATTGTATTAGAAATTAATTACTAATATATGTTAATAAATTTTAAAATTAGATAAATTAATCAATGAGAGAATTTAATTAGTGAAAATATGAGAAATTATTAGTAATTATTATTTGAAATTTATTATTGTTTTTTATTCATAATTAACTTTTTTATTAGTTAAATCTAATAATAAATATTTTAAAATAGATTCAGATTAAGCTTACCCAATTGATCTATAAATTTAGCTATTAATTACTAATAAAACTATAAATTATATATTAAAATTTGAGAAAATTAAGTGTTTTATTTTTTAAAAAAATCTTACATAAATAGACAAAAATTGAATGGAGAACTAATTTATTATTATAAACTACTAAAAATAGTATTGATCACTAATACAATATATAATATTTTATTGATAATTGATAAAAATGAATTAACGTTACTTATAAAATATTATTTTACTTTTTGTTGTAAATAATGGTATTTAAATATGAGAAATCAGTCAAATAAAAGTATTTCAATGATTTTTATGTATTATATATAAAATGATGTACTTTAAATTTAACTATTGATAATTATATTAGTTTATCTTTTAGTTATTAATTAATATGTTTATTATTCATAACAAAAGTATAACTACATTGATATTAACAATTAAACAATTCTTTTTTCAAGAAAAAACAGTTAAACAATTTTTTATTTTTTTCTCAAAGAAAAAAAATCAAAATCTTGAAACAGGAAAAAAAAGTGAAATTAAATAACTCCCAAGTGTCCAACTTTATTATTGTGATGGATGCAATTTGTTAAAATTTAATGGGTATGAACTATGAAGAAATGAATAAATATCTGGAGACAATATATGCAGGGGTATGTACGTGCTATTTCTTGTAAAAATGGAATGACAAATCACAACATATATTTGTTGGTCTTTGTTTGAGTTCAATAGTCGAGCTGATTCACAATCAAGTTATGGATCTGCACACAAAAATTTAAACTTTTAATTGTCATGTCAGGCTAACGTCCTTATTTTGGGTTATAAAAATTTGGAATTGTAGTTTACATAGTTTCCAATAGGGCAGAATGGAATTATCTAGCCCAATTAGTATGGTTCAGGGATTAGGTGAATTGAGTTTAGAATTCAAAGATATTGTACTTTGCTGATCTCGCTTGGTAATAGAGCAGAATGGAATTATCTAGCCCAATTAGTATGGTTCAGGGATTAGGTGAATTGAGTTTAGAATTCAAAGATATCGTACTTTGCTGATTTCGCTTGGTCAGACTTTTATTAGCATGGTATTAAAAAGATCATATCTAATTATTCATTTCTAGTTCTTATAAGATTTTCAATTCTTTTTGTTTAACATTCCATATTGATGTTTGTTAGTAAGTACTGAACAGATAACATTTAATTCATTCCTTAGTATATATATGTATGGCCGCCTGTATATCAGAACATCCCCATGCACAAAATTCCAATCACCACTGAGGGTGGCTCCAATTGATTAAAATGTGAAGTCCAATTCAGAAATCTGGTTGGACAGATGCACTCATGTTTGCTTGCAAACTTTGGGTTTAATGCAGGGCAATAATCAGCCATGTGGTAACTGGCTATCTGCCTAGTGTGATTCTGATGTTGTTTCTCTATACTGTTCCACCAATGATGATGCTATTCTCTTCGGTGGAGGGGCATGTTTCACGTAGCAGAAGGAAAAGGAGTGCATGTGTCAAAATCTTGTATTTCACTATCTGGAACGTTTTCTTTGTTAATGTTCTATCTGGATCTGTTATCAGTCAGTTGAGTCTCTTCACTAGTGTGAGGGACATACCTACCGAACTGGCCAAAGCAATTCCTTCTCAGGTGACTACCCATTATGAAAAAATGGCACATGATATATCATTTCCACTGATCATGCAACTCTACTCAAAATGCTGATGTATGCTTAACATTTGATTCTGTTCTGCGCATGTTGTCTTCGTGTTTAGTATTATTGAAGACAGTACTGCCCTTTTATCTAGTTGTTTTTATTCTTCTTCTCTTTTTTTGTTGTTGTTATTGTGCCTCATTAAAGCAGCATTTATAGTTTAAGTACATAAGTTTGTTTTAAATTACTTGTAGGCTACCTTCTTCATGACTTACGCACTGACATCAGGATGGGCAAGTCTGGCCTGTGAAGTAATGCAACTTTTTCCTCTTCTCTGCAATCTTATAAAGAAATTTATTCTGCTAGACAGTGAAGATTCATCCTATTGGCTTATGACCTTTCCATATCACACAGAAGTTCCAAGGGTCTTACTTTTTGGTGTTATTGGCTTCACATGTGCAGTCATGGCACCATTGATATTACCCTTTTTGCTGTTTTATTTTGCAATGGCTTACCTTGTGTACCGAAATCAGGTAAAAATCTCTCCTATTAATGCTTGTGCTTTTAATGCTATTTGCGTTAGATGTGTCATTAAATTATGTAGATTAAATTTTCATTAAATTAGCTGGATTATTCGTTAGATATAGTATTCCTGCCAACAAGCAAGCTAAGTCTCCTAGAAGCTTTTGGATTGGAACAGTTTTTCCCAGCTGACTGTCACTTTAATTTTCTTAATTAATTCCCTAGACAAATTCTTGATTCGATTCGATTTTCATGATCATGGTCCTCCATTTCGTGCTTGAAACCAACATCGCAAAGACAAATTCTCTTTCTTTTTTTTTCCTTCTTTTTTTAAAATCTGTATTTAGAGTGACGGTTAAAATGAAGCAGAAGGAAGAAAGCTCAAAGAGAGCATCTTACTGAAGCTCCTATTTTCTCGTTTCAAAATTACTTCATGAATAAATATTGTCTTTTCCATAGGATGGAGTTAGTTTCTCAAAAGGTATAATTATAAAGACATGAGTGTAACAACCAGTTTCTTTGCCAAATGAGGTTTCCCTCTTTCTCTCTTTGTTTTTTATTTGAAGCATCAGAGTTTCAATATCTGGTCGACCTCAGGAACATAGTTTGTATGATGGATGTGCTTAGCAACATTATGTATTTTTTCTCCTTTTCAGGTCGACTGAATCTTGTAAAATAATGTACCTAAGAATATTCTCTTTATTTTGGTCTTGGTGTGGTGGGAATGGGGATAGTGGAAGATGTTATGGGTATTTAGAGAGGGGGATAGAATTTAATGCATTTATTAACTTCTTGTTTTTCTTCTGTAGATTCTTAATGTCTATTTAAAGATATATGACAGCGGAGGGCAGTACTGGCCTATTGTGCACAACACAACAATCTTTTCATTGGTGTTGACACAAATCATAGCCCTTGGAGTTTTTGGGATTAAAGAATCACCAATTGCTTCTGGTTTCACTATCCCTTTGATTATTTCCACACTTCTGTTTAATGAGTACTGTAGGCAGCGTTTCCTCCCAGCTTTTAGGAAGAATGCTGCCCAGGTGACATTTACTCTCCAAGCTCACTCCGTCCCCCTCTAATAGAGCACCTGCAGCAAATGAAACCAATTTGACTTAGTCTTCCTTATCTATCTCAATTGTAATCACTTTTGAATTCAAACTAGGATTGTTATACTTTATCTGTTAGTTAGGATATCTTATGTAATCTGTATATATTGATACACAATCAAATGTACAAACATGCTTATCATCAATTACTTTCAAACCTGTTACCCTCTCTGTCTACGTCATGGTCCTGTTTCTGATAATATGTTTGCTCACAGGTGCTTATAGAGATGGATAGGCGTGACGAGGATTCTGGGACATTACGAGAGATTCATCAACAGTTGCAGTCAGCTTACAGCCAGATGCCATTGGCTTCACGCAAATTGTGCGATTCGGGGAAGACACCTCAGGATAAAGTTTGTGATCCTGAAGCCGTCAAGCCAGGTTTAGCACCGAGCCTCTTGAAGCATAGGGAATCCATATTTTTGTCAAATCAATGTACTAATCTATTGACTGGCTTTTACATTTCAGGGGTGGAAGCAAGCGAATGTAATGCTGTTGTTAATTACAAGATAGAAGAATCTACATGAAGTCGATTTAGCTCATCACTTTTGTACATATGTCATATGTTGGTGGTATACCAAATCGCAACCCGCCAACAGCAACCGATGGTAATTCCCAATACACAAGTTTCTGAAGGAATAGTCTCAGTCAAACATGTAACATCCAGGATTTTTTTTTTCCTGGAAAATAATGCCAATATAATTAGCTGGAAATTACATTAGGGATAGAAATGAGGTTCCTTGTAGTTATGAGAGGTTAGTTTTTCAGTGTTATCTCCAAATGTTTCTTATGTACGTTATTGATATTGAGTTGATGGAGGGTACTACAATTCGATGTGTATTATTCAACTATTTGTCAATTTTGGAAGCCCTCACGGGTACTTTCTTGTGTTTGAGCAAACAATAGACTGCATGGATACTGGAATTCAATTAGGCATGCCTGAAAAGTGAAGTTATGGGTTAACATTGATATCTATGCCTGCCTACTATTAGATACCTGGGCCTGTGCAAAACTATTTGTATGATTGGCAGTGATATGAACGGTGCTCACAGCAGAAACGGGTATTTGATAGCATCATTTGATGATGAATATAAATTATAAATTTATATCATATTTGTAATTACATAAATTAAACTTATTTAATTTATCTTTAATTCTTTAATTAAATAATTTACATTCATAAATCAAAATAGTATTTAACAATGCATCGTGATCATTCAAATATTGGATATGTAAAAGTGATTTAATAAATATTATTGTACATGGTTTTTCATGTAAGTTCAATTAAACATATAATATGAAATTAATATCTATTCTATTTGAGTCCAATTATAATAGTTCTTCAACATTAGTAATCGATTTTTTTAATGATATTTGAAAGTTATTTCCAAACTATCATTCCACTTTGGTCAATAATTTCTTAAATTAATAAAAATATAGAAAATATTATAACATTCTTCTTAATTACGTTAAGGTGACAAACATTATATTGATCAATAAACTATATATAAAAAGTTTGTGTCATATCTAATAAGTATCAATTAACTACTCTTGACTAGGATAATATATCAATTCATATATGAGATTGAAGGTCTTAAATCAAATAGTCACTTACGCAATCATCATAATGAATATTCCTATATACACAAAAGTAATATTCCATATAAAATTCTCGTGTTAATTCAATTTAAGGAATTTGTTCTCTAACAAGCACTTACATGTTCACTTTAGTATTTCTATATTTTAATCTATAAGATTGATTACTTCTTTTATAAGGAAGAAATATAATTTGTGCTAGTATTTATACTCTATTAATGTTTAATATTAATAATGCAACGAGTATAAACAAATTAGAAATAATATCTCAATGTAATATGAATCTTATAATTATGATCTTATCATAACTTTATTTGCAAAATATATTTATCTCATAAATTTTCTTTGATAAGTTAGTTAATTAAACAAATATGTATAAAATAAACAACATCCTTAATTATCTATTTCATAAATATATAACCAACTGATTGAATGTATGTAAACTAACAATCAATCATTTGCACTAAACTAATTGCTTAAGTATTTTATAATATTTTGTATGATGATCATGTAACTATTGGGATAGTGATTTAATGAGATAATTCTACATTCTTTTTTATTAAACACTTATTTAAACCTTACAACTTTATCTCTCTTCAAGTATATTATTAAATTCTTAAATATGTTGGTAATGATAAAAATTATAATAATATATTATATTTAGAATTAGATAATTTAAACTCCTTTAATTTATATTTAATTATCTAATTAAATAATTTACATCCATGTATCAAAATTAGCATTTAACAATATATCTTGACTATCTAAATATTATAAATATCAAAGTAGTTTTGACTAATCTTTTTATATATAAGTTTAACATAGAATATGATATTAGTATTTACTATGTTTGTGTCCTATTATATTAGTTCTTTAATATTAATAATTGATTATTTGAATGTCATTTAAAAATTATTTCCAAACTCTCATTCCACTTTGGTAAAGAATTTCTCAAATTGATAATAATAAAAAATAATGAAACATTCTTCTTAATTACTTTAAAGTGACAAATTATATATCAATCAATAAGTTATTTTTATGTAGTTCATGTTGTATCTAATAACTATCAACCGATAATTATTCGCTAGTTTGAGTTCTATATAATATCATAATATAACAATTCATATATAAGATACTTTGAAGATCTTAAGTTAAAAGATCATTTATGCAATTATCACAATGAGTATTTTCATAGATATAAAAGCAATATTCCAAATGAAGTTCTCATATCAGATCAATTTAGTGAAGTTGTTATCTAACAAGCACTCATACGATTGCTTGACTATCTCCATGTTTTAGTCTATGAGATATATTACTTTTGTTATAAAGAAGAAATATAATATATGTTATATTTATACTCTATTAATGTTTAGTATTAATATTGCAATGACTATGAACAAATTAGGGGCAATACCTAATTGCAATATAAATTTTATAATTATGATCTCATTATAATTTTATTTGCAAATTATATTTATCTTATAGGCTTTATTTTATAAGTTAGTTAATAGCTAAACAAAAATGTATAAAATAAAGGATGTCGTTAATTAACTACATTACAAATATACAACCAATTGACCAGTTGTAGGATATACACCAACAATCTTTCATTTGCATTGAACTAATTATTTTAGTATTTTATACCATGTATCCATATGATGATCATGTTACTATTAAGACAGTGGTTCAGTATGATAATTCTACAAATTTCTTTTTTAGTGAACACTTATTTAAACCTTACAACTATCATCATAATTAAGTTAAATGCCTAAATATATAATTAGATCCTTGATAAGATTTTAACTCCTTTTATATGCCTACTAACTCTAATCATTCTATAATATTTGACTGTTTAAATAATACAAAGAATTATACCTAGTTTGTTGAAGAACTTCTTTATAAATAAAACCATTTATACTAAATGGAAAAAATGCATTACAGCTTACTTAGAAATCAACGCTACATGTCCTCCTCTATTACAGATTACCCTACTGAGCCGTCTTTGTTGGCAAGTACCAGACGTTTACTCGAACGAGATTGGGAAGTACAATTTCAGCATGTCCACCGAGAGGGGAATCAGTGCGCAGATAGTCTGGCCGGCTTAGCAGTCACCGTCAGTCCGAGGCTACATATCCTTCAGGATCCTCCGATATTGTTAAGGGAGCTCCTCCACAGCGATCAGCACGGAGCGATGTATAGTTGAACCATGTGCTAGCTAGTTTATTTTGGGTTTTTTTTTTCTTTTGTAAAAAAAAAAGAAATCAACGCTACATTAAAATCTTTTTAAATCAAAATAATATCATTTAAAATAAAAAATACCTTAGTTAGGACTTACTTTTGTTCTTATCAAACTAAATTTAAAATTTACATGTCATTAGACTCAAATATTAACTCATATATATTTCCAAAAAAATTCATATATATAATAATGAATATCTTTACTTCATTAATACCAAATATCTCAAATGTTAAACTCCTTTTGCACATTACCTACATATTTGCACTAAAATAGTTAAATAATTTTTTAATCCATCTCTATAGATCTTTATTCCCAAAATTTATGTCGTTATCATTTTGTATCCAAATGAGAGTTATTCTTGGATTACCATATATTCAGCAATTGAAAATATGAATTGTTATTCTATGATTAATATGCCATTTATATATTCTTATTGAATAGTATAACTATATCTCAATTAACCTTTTTATAGAAATGACATATTCATAGTAAATAAACTCTTTGAATTAATCACGAAGGTGGATTTCCCAACGTATGATAACCTTTCAACTATACTTAAAATGTATTAGATAAAGGCATTAATTCTATTATAATGTATTGCTATAAGATTCAAACTATTTTAACCATTATCTTTCTCCCATTAATCATCTAAAGAACAATTATCCTATAAGTATATATTGAAAAAAACTTAAACTCTGTGGAGTTTGTAAGATTGTATCCAACTTTTTGGATATCTCATAACCTTTATTATTTAATTTAGTTATAAATTTATTGGATAATGGCCTTGTTTGGTAAATGGCTTATCGGTTATTTTTTGGCAGATTGAAAGATTTTGGCTATTTGACCGTATCAAGCCACTAATAATTATATTTGTTAAATAGTTGATTAGGTTGGCGGATTGAACTCAATCCGCTGATTTTGAAAATGATACTATAAGGAGCATTTTTATCTAACGACTAAGAAATTAAGGGACTAAAAGACAATTATATCCAAAATTTATTAAAAATTACTCAAAGAGATAGAGATAGATAGAAATAAATATAGAGATAGAGATAGAGAAAGAAATATAAATTTTACTTAATTTATAAAAATTTTAAAAAGTTACTCATTAAATCAAAATTTTCAAAAAATTAAATATTTTTAAATTTTTTATCTCTAATTATATTACATTAATTAATTTTATATAGGCCCAATATTTAGGTCCCTTTTTATATCAATATTTAGTATATAATATTATTACCAATTGTATATTGTGTTTAATTCAATTCAATTTAATCTAAAATTAATAATTCAAATTTAAATTAATTATTTTTATCTAAGCTTAAA
>JANITX010000007.1:10096060-10116741 GCA_027564395.1 Erythroxylum ulei
ATATTGTGTTTAATTCAATTCAATTTAATCTAAAATTAATAAGTCAAATTTAAATTAATTATTTTTATCTAAGCTTAAATCTTAAGAGATTAATATAAACAATTTTTTAAATAACTTTATTTTAATTTTGTATATTAAAAATATAGTTTCAATTTTTAAAAATTAAAAATTAAAAATTAAAATTATATATCCTTAAATTAGAAATTAAATTGATACCATTTTTATAGACCCAATTTCATATTAAGCTCGTTGGTGCTGCATTTGAAGAAAAACTCCTAGTGTGATCTGACCGACCTTATTCTCAAGTTTATTTTTAGTGGCATTTTAGTGATCTCTTACGTTCTTCAATTGGTCCTTCGTGGTACAAATCTAAAAAGATGTTGAGAAGTTTTAAATCTAGCTAATTTGTCATTGAAAAATTATTTTGAAAGGACTTTTGGTGTTTTCAAAACTCAATATAAGATATTGGAGAAAATGATCGTGTTGACTTCTTTTACTCTATCCAAATTTTTATGAGAATATTAAAAAAAACTAAGATATAAACATCTAATACTCGTTTCTTTATAAAATTTTTTAAGTCATACCCTCGTAAGTAATTTTACACATAAATAGTTAATTTTATCAATCATTTTAAATAAACAATTGATATATCAATTGGTCAGATAAGTTATATTAATCTACTATTAGCTAACCGCTGATAGAAACAATTAACAGCTAATGCAATCCGTTGATTGTTAAACAAGGCCAATATTTGTCTCAAATAAGCATTACATTTCTAAATCATTAGCTTTGACTTTTTGAGAATCTTACCATTATATCTTATACAAAATCTTGTTATTTTTTTTTGGGTGATAGGGAAAACAGAAAACAAGCCTAAGCCCTTAAGACCGCCACAGATAAAACATCATTATGTAGTAAGCATCGAATGCCCGGGATAGGCCTCTCCCACAAATGCCAATGCTGTGAAGATGAGGAGCCAAGTTTCGCTAAAAAATCAGCACATTGATTCCCTTCTCTCAGGGTATGAACGAGCAAACAGTCCTAATCTTTCCACGGATACAATTGAATATCCTCAACAATGGTCAAATAAGGGTGAGATTTAGGGTAGTCCAGGTTAACTAGTTGGATAGCCTCCAACGAATCCGACTTGAGCAAAACTTTTCTGAATCTACGCTCCCATGATAAAGACACTTCATGGTAGATAGCCTGAAGTTCTGCCAGCATATTTGTAACACAACCAAGAAAACCTGAAAAGCCAAAGATCCAGTGACCAAACTCATTCTGCGCTAAACCACCAAAGCCTGCATTGTCGGAGTTTCCATAGGAACTCCCATCGACATTGACTTTAATATAACCCATAAGGGGAAACTTCTAAGAGACCCAACGCTCCCGCTTGTCCACCAATTTCTCTTCCAGCAGAAAAGCTTTATGGCAGGCATCAAAGAGTTTCAGAAACCATTGGTGAATACCCACTAAAGGCAAAGATTCTTGTTGAAAAATCGCCATGTTTCTAGTACACCATATGAGCCATGCTCGCAACAAGAATTTAACAATATCATCACTAGTGCATGAGGGGTCAAGTACATACTTGGAAATCCAATCCGCAACATTCAGATTGCAGAAGGGAACCTCTAAAGTGCCGTAGATACTAAGCCGCACCTACCTAGCTAAAGTGTAGTCCCGTAACACATGGAGAATACTCTCCCATTCCTTCCCACAGCGGAGACAAAAGGGAGACGAAGCCAAGCCACGGTCATAACGTAAAGCGTTTGTTGGAAGAATCTGCTGAATAATTTTCCATAAGAAGAACTAGAATTTTTGAGGTAGACGCAGACGCCAGATGCGAGGCCATATATTATCAGGGTCAGGAGGGAAAGGAACGCGAGTAAGAAAGTCATAGACATACCTCACCGAGTAAGTCCCTGATGAGCTCTCACCCTAAATCAATATGTCTCGGACTTGTGTAGCTTGAGGGAGAGGAATAGCGTAGATGCTATTACGTAGATCCTCCTCCAGTGCCGTGTAAAGTAGGGACAAATCCCATTGACCATTAACACCAATCAAGTCATTCACTAGGAGGCAATGGTTTCTAGGGTCAATATAATGCACTCGCTTGCAAAGAGGGTAATCCCCAACCCATCTATCGTCCCACGTAGAGATATTTTCACCATTCCCAACTCCCCAAATAAAACCATCTTTTAGGAAAGGGAGAGCTCATAGTATTGCTCTCCAACTAGGGGACGCAGAAGTGGGACTAGTGTAGCTGAGGATATGAGCATCCCTTAAGTACTTACATCGAAGCACAGTCGACCAAAGATTATCATCTGCCCTAGAGAGAGACCAGATCAATTTTCCCAACATGGTGATATTATTATCACGTGCCATTCGAAGGCCCAGAACACCCCTAACTTTCGGACTATATACTGATTCCCAATTCAGCAGATGAATGCCTCTCCCAGAACTAGATTTCCATAGGAATTGATGACAAGTTCGATCAATATCGTCGCACACGCTCGTAGGAAACCAACAAGTTTACATTGTATACAACGATATGGTGGAGAGTGTGGATTGGATTAACACAAGTCTTCCAGCTTTGTTCAACAGCTGCGTTTTCCACCCTTATAATTGAGCCTTTATTTTGTCAACGACTGTGTGATACGCACTCCGCCTATTAGACCCACTAAGAGGGACTTCCAAATACGTCCCTAAGTCCCTTGTAAAGTGAAGGTTAAAACGACGCCACAAGAGATCCTTATGTCGCCGAGGGGCATGAGGAGAAAGGAGAGTCCTCAACTTTTGTTCGTTTATTTGCATGCCCGAGCATTCACAAAATTGACGTATGGTATCTCTCACAACTTGACATCCCTTAATAGACGCATGTGTGAATAAAAGCACATCATCAGCAAACAAGAGGTGGGAGAGTGGGGGCCTATTACTAGATACCTTAATAGGCTTCCACTCCCTTGACTCAACACAATGAGATATAAGCAATAAAAGCTTCTCTATACAAAGAATGAATAAGTAAGGCGAGAGCGGATCTCCCTGACGCAAACCACGCTTGGGGAAAATTGCTGGCAAATGAGCTCCATTCCACATAATAGATAGCCGTGAATTGGTCACATAGGACATAATAAGGGAGATGATGGAAGTGGGAAAACCAAAATCTACCAGCGTCTGATTAAGAAACTTCCAGTCTACTCTGTCATAAGCTTTAGCTAGGTCAATCTTTAAGGCTAGATATCCATCCTTCTTTTTAGACTTTCGGATAGTATGGACTACCTCTTTAGCTAGAATAATATGTTCCGCCGCAGTTCTACCTGGAATGAAAGTGCCTTGCATAGAAAGGATAACCTTATCCAATAAAGGCCGAATACGTTGAACAAGTACCTTCGTAAGAATCTTGTAACTGACATTGCATAAGCTAATGGGAAGGAATTAGGACATCAAGATAGGCTGAGCTTCCTTTGGAATCAGAACCACCAAGGTTTTAGTCAGATTCTCCGGGCAAGTACCAGTTGAGAAAGCATTCCGCAACATGTAAAACATACAATCCCCAACGATATGCCAGTACTTTTTATAGAAAACCGGTTGAAAGCCATCAGGTGCCGTACTTTGTAAGGCTTCATATATTGAACTGTGGCAAAGACTTCGGCGTTTGAAATAGGCCGTAATAAAGCACTAGAAACCTCCTCCGAAATTATAGGGTGGTTTGGAATCTAGGGAAAAGGCAGAACAATTTCCTCAGTTGAACATAAAAGCTTTTCAAAAAAGATATGTACCTCATCCTGAAGGGCAGATTCATCTGTAATCCAAGTCCCCTCGGAGTCTCGCAGGCGCTCAATCCGATTTCTTTTACGATGGGAAATAGTCATGGCAAGAAAATTTTTTGTGTTTCTATCGCCCAGCTGTAACCATTGAACACAAGATTTTTGAAACCAAAAAAGCTCCTCCTGCCTGACAATATCGTTACATTCCAAAACGAGACTATCCTCCAATGAGATGAGATCTGGATTTTGTTTATACGCCAAACACTTTTGGATACCTTCGAGTTGAGCAAGAAATCGCTTCTTTCTCTGGAAGATGTTCCCAAAAATATCCCTGTTGAATTGAAGAGCGGCATCTTTCACATTATTCAATGCCTCAGTTAGAGAAGAATGTCCTAATTGCCATGCGCCGTGAACTACTTGAGGAAAGTCTTTATGGAGAGTCCAAGCATCTTGAAACCGAAAGGGTCGAGAATGGGCAGGAGGGATAAATCCATAAAGCTTCAGTAGAATCGGATTATGATCCGAATGAGTACGAGGTAAATGGTGCACCGAGGCTTCTGAAAATAATGTTCTCCATTCATTATTACACAGAGCCCTATCCAGCTGTGTGAATGTGGAGAACACACCATTCACACGTTTTCTATACGTAAACATGGAGCCCTTGAAGCCAAGATCCAGAAGGTTACACTCATCGAGATTTTTCCTGAAAAGCGCAGCTCGGCTCAAAGAAAACATACCACCTCTTTTCTTTGTTGGGGACGCATAGTCATTAAAATCTCCAATGAGAACCCAAGGGAGAGAGGTTATATCGTTGATACGCTTCAGTTCCCTCCAAAGGCAGGCACGTCCTAGTCCATGAGGGCTCGCATACACCAACGTAACGTTAAATACCAAACTTGGCACTTAACATCACTCACAATGAAATGGATAAATTGTTTGTGGGTCACCAGAACCTCAAGCTGGATAATAGACGGATGCCAAAAATATCGAATACCGTTCGAGAAGCCAGTAGCTTCCATGCGAAATACCTTCTCAAAGCTAAGAGAGCGAGATACCCTATCTGCCCACCTACCAGAAATATGAGTTTCCATTATAATAAGGATATCCACCTTATTATTTTGAATGAGATCTTTCACACAAGGAATGAAATTGACATGAGCCGCTCTCCGGCAATTCCACGAGAGAATATTAAGACTATTAATCATTAATAAGGATGAAGAAAAAATAGCATTGCATCCTCAAGCAAGGCTACTCGGAACCATATCCACGTCCACACCACCAATTGGGGGGTTAGGCTCATGAGAGTCTTTTTGCATGGTATCCAAAACCATGGTTGTTGTATCCTGCAGGAGTGTCAGTTCCGAATTAGGAGGTTCATAACTATAAACCACATTTATCGACTCACTGGTTGAGCCTGTATGCAGGAGAGCAGTGGAGTTTGGAGAGAGATGGGAACATTGGAATGCCTGACGAAATTGTGAAGCAACATGTTGGATCATGGACGTCTCTACATTTGATGTAGTTTGGGAAGGGGCAATAACAGGCTGTCTAGATGCACTAGGAATTCACTCATGCCTACTTGTATGGTCTAATCTTGCTGAAGTCGGCAACTCCTTATTCACATACTCCTCATCATGCAAAATCATATATCGATTTATGGTTGGGCGCTGATTACGTGGACCAGGATCGCTTTGCCTATGACGAGGGAATCGCTTGGGTTGCTTTTCCACTACCATCCATGACCCCAAACCTAGGTTATCACCAGAGGTACTACCTTCGCCATTAGTGCTGTTAAAAGTGTGAAGATTTTCTATCACCTGCATCTCCCTGACGACGTCAACTTGCTGGTTCACATCGGTCTCATGCTTGTCCTTGCTGATTCACATTCGACATAGGATGTTTTACCGTCAACTTCCAATTGCCCAATCAATGGTTTACCCAGATCAATCTCAACACAAACCCTTGCGAAACGACCATGGTTAGCTAAAGTATTATTCTTATCCACCTTGATTGAACGGCCAATGCCCGTGGCAAGAGCCATTAACAAATCCTCGTCATAGTATTGGACAGAGATATCAGGAAAACGAGCCCATACCAAGGTAGAATCAACAGTTTCATTCATCGCCGAGAATCCCGAAGTCCAAGGACGTATGGTGAGATAGTGATCAAAGATGAGTGAGGGTCCACCCTCCATGGCTCGGTCATAATCAACGCCATGATCAAACTTAACAAGGAAGTAATCATGTCCAATATCCAAGACATCAAAACCCCCCATTGGTTTCCACAGCTGCTCAATTTTGGTAAATAAAACCCTAAAGGATATAGGTCGGCCTAACAACTTCACAACAACAACCTGCCTCCACGACACCTCTAGCGATTCCATATAAGTCGGATCCACGTGATAGACGGGAAGTGTTCGTTGCCACCCTTATACTCACGGTGCACTATCCCTTGCGCAATTAAGTCAATAGATGTTTTCTCCTTCGCGTCATAAGCCAATTCCTTCGTTTGCTCACAGTTCGAAACTTTATCTTTCCATGACATGCCTTTAGAGCCAAAATCGTTATTGGGTAAATCAGTAGTATTGGCAAGGATGGTTGGACGAAACTAACCTGGCAGCAGAGCTGGTGGTTTTGTTCGTTTGTGCGGATGAGGGTTAGACAAACTTCTTTGCTCCACGAACGTCGCGCCAAAAAAATCTTGTTAATTGAATGAAAGGAACTATACAAGGAAAGTTATGTATTAAGGCATAACCTCAGAAAAAAAAATATTGCATTATATAATATCATTTTGTATGTTCTTTACTATAAAAATTCATATAATCATCAGTTTTAGTGGTGGAGAAATTTAATAAAGAATCTCATTCCCAATAAATAAATAAGAAAATTTTAATATAAAATTCACGATATCAAGCTTATCTAAGTTTTTCAACATTCTTAATGCCCAGTTTTTACTTAGATCTAAATACTTTGACTTTTCAAAATTTTAGATCTATATTTCATTTAATTCATATGACAATGTGATATAAAGTCATTAATAAATTAAACAAAATATAATTATTTATGTATTTTTGAATTGTTATAGCATCTTACACATTAACTATATCAGATTTAACGATTCAAACAAATGTTAATCTGATCATCCTTCAAACTTAGAAAGTTTTACACGATTTATAATTAAAAGAATAAATACATGCACCCATTTACATACACAGACATACACGTACATGCACACGCACACACATACGCACACACACCCACACATACACACACAAACATACACAAACACGCACACACACACACATATAGATATAATTTTAGTTATCTAACTTTATATTCTTGTTATTTGTGTTATATCTCTTATTCCAATAGATTCAAATTATTTATATAAACCTGAATTAACTACTGTTACTCAATAAACTATTTCTTCCTTACACTTTTTGTTAATATTAAATCTAAATTCGGTGTTAAATACTCAAAAGCATGAGTTAGAAATATATATTTATATGTAAAGTCTCTTTTGAACTCTAATATTTGCATCAAAATACAAGTCAAACCATAATGTTTCGAAGTGTACAAAAAGAACCCTAATGTCTGAAAGTCATCTGAGTTAAACTCCTAATTGAAGAAACCCTAAGTCATTTGAGTTAAACTCCCAATTGAAGAAACCCTTGACCTTATCACAATTTTATCAATTGTCACATCAATATCAACATGACTTTTTTTTCTCCTTTATGTGAAACATACTAAAGTTAGATGGGTTGCTTTAAGGTGACGAATTGTATATTAATCACTTAACTACTTCCACATAATTTATATCATATCTAATAACTACTAATTGAACTAATTTTGATTTAAAAATATGTTAAATAGTATCAAAATATAACAATCTATATCTGAGATACTTTGAAGACTCGAGTTAAATAATCACTTATGCAATTATTATAATGAACATTTTCATAAACGTATAAATAATGTTGAAATTATCATGTCAGATTAATTTAGAGAAATTGTTCTTTAATAAACACCTACATGTTTATGTAAATATCTTTACATTTCAATTTGTAAGATTGAGTACTATCGTATGAAAGAAACATAACCTATACTAATATTTTTACTCTCTTGGTCTTCAATCTTAATAATATAATGATTACGAACAAATTAAATAATAATACCTAAATGTAACATAAAACTCATAATTGTAATTTTAGCATAATTTTATTGACAAAATATTTTTTTCATAAACTTTATCTCATAAGTTAATTAATTAAAGAAATATGTATAAGATAAAAATGTCTTAAATTAATTATATTACAAATATACAACCAAACCCATCTACTATAGAACATAAACAAGCACTTATATGTTCTCTATCTTCACAAGTTAATGGGCTTGAAATAAATGTGTTGAAAACTACTTATATCAACAAAATACGAATTAATGGTTCAATTCAGCATGTTTAGTTCTGATATGAAAAACATCATAATAATTAAGTAAATTATGCTAGTTGATAAAGAATGAATCCAGAAGATTACATCAGAAACATTTGCTAACAACTTATGCTCACTCCCTTTTGGGGAACGCAAATTATGGATTATCTCTTGCAGTCCAAGGTATGAGGTTGTCTCCAAATAGTCATTTGTAGATCTTTTATCATTTGGCAACCTTTTCAATAAGCACCATGAAAAGTCTTTGCGAAGATAGCACAAGAATCATTTACATCCTTCAGTGATAATGCATTAATTGACAGACATATGTAACTTTTCCATTGTACAATTAATAAGTACTTCATTTCACTGAGCCTACAACATGTATGAAATATGCAATACCACCATGTAATTAGCAAGCAATGGAAAAACATAGAGCACCCAGTCGTCCAACCGTGTACTCCTGACGAAGATGCCAGTATCAACGTTTGAGCATTTGCTTCAGCCAAAGCGAAAATAATGAAAACTTGGGGTGTATAACAGAAGACTGTCATGCTGATTTATGATCCTGTAATCAATGCAATCAATTGCGTAAGAATTCAGAGCATTCAATTGATTCATCAGCATCACTAGTAGATTATCCACCTTCACCAGCAATTATTTCGTTGCCTTTATGATTTTCTTTTGATAAACCTCTCCAAAGCCACAACACCTGCATCAATCCACCATTTGCAACATGCAAAAGAAATAACTGTGTCCGTGCTGTGAAACCTGCAGAGATGGCCTTGACTAATACAAAGAAGCAGCTGATAGCTACGAGGGGCGTTTTCGATGCTTTTCCCTGTTCAAAAGGTAAAGTGAATCAAACTAACAGATGCAGTTCGTGCATTCTCAACTAACAGGGCAAACCTTACCTCTTCAGCAAGCAACATTTCCTGCATTATTTCTTTTAATAAGTCAGTCATCAAGCAGCCAACAAGGAGACCAAAGGGAATCACAAGCTCTTGGTTTCTTGAGATGGAAAGTATAACAGCGGATAAAAAACTAAGAACGAAATATGCCACAAAACACCACTTGAGTACTTTTTGTCCAACAGATAAAAATCTCTTCATTAACGCATCCTTAGCCTTCCTCCAAGGAAAATCTTTCACCGGCTCAAGGGCAGCTTCCAACAGCCTCTCCTTTGCAATGCTCAGTTGCAACTTGACCTTGCTTGGTTCACCATATTGTGCATTTGTTACTTTCACAGAACATGTAGGTGAAGAAAACCTATGATTCACAGGATCCAACGTGCACCAATTTCTTGGACAGGATCGGCTTTTAAACAATTTAACCTAAAGAAGAAGCAATTATCGTAATGTCAATCTCAAGAAACAACTTTGACTCTTAAGTGGCATTCCCAAAATTAAAAAAAAGAAGAAGAAAAAACTCCTCTCTTAACCAAATGGGAAGAAGAAAGAATTTGTGAATCATGCTTCAATCACAAAATCAAACACAAGCACAGAAAATAAAATCCAACACCTAAATTGAAGGAGAAACAAAAAGAAGGAACTGTAATCCCAAAACAGTAGAAATGGAAAGAAAACAGTTTAGAGTGTATTCACTAGCCAAAAACAAACAAATTAATTATCCATGTGAATGTATTCATATCAATTTCTTCCGTCCAACGGTCCAAGCAAGCTCACTAAGAACTAAACGACCAAAACACCAGATAAAATGAGGATCTTTAGCAAAAGTAAAGTACCTGAAAATTGAGAGTGGAGGGTGGTAAAGAAGATGCCATTAATTGGGACTATTTTCTAGTTTATGAGCTCATCTCTCTCCACAGCTCCGCCTCATCGGTGCTTCATCTTTGTCAATCTATTTCTCTCCGTCCAGAGAGGGTTTTAGCAAATTAAGACTTGGGTTTTGGACTGAATACAAATCACAACTTTAAAAGAAATTAGGCCCATCTTTGTGTTGGCGTCTTAAGACGTTGCTTTGGACAGACTACAAATCGTGGGTCCAAGAGACTGGCCCATTCTCTCATTTTCTCACCTTGCCATTCCTGTTATGTTAATGCAAAGTACCTATTGTTTTGAAGTTTATAAGTTAATTTTTAACAATATTATTCAAACAATAACTCTTTTTAGATACAACTTATTAATAACTTTCACTAGGCATTATTTATATTTAAAAGAACTTAGAAGTGTATTCGTTTTAATACATGTAAAAGATATATTACTAAATTTTAACATGTTAAAGGCTAATTAATGAGCACGAGTATTTAATAATGATAATCTTTTAGGTCTAAGATTTGCTTATTTCATTGAGAGAATATAATTGTGTGTGACAAGTCCGATAAATAGGGAACTAGGACATCATAATCGTCATATGATCAAATTAGGTAGTGAAAACTGATTGGTTTCATTATCTCAAGTATTAGTTACACGCCCACTTTTCACTTGACTTTCTTAAATCATGTTCAAGCCATACAAATTTGATAAACTCAAACCCCCGAATAAAATTTATGGTTCAGAATTCCAAGGTCATTAACTTATATTTGCTGCCAAAATTCATGCTGTTCGTCGGATATAAACGATTATATAGAGTTGCTACGATTCCGAGATCGTCATTCCCTCAGTATCCCACTTCTTGCGACTATATGAAATGCCACCGACGGGGGCTACTAATTTTTGTTCTCTTCTTCGAAAAGAATCAACTTTAAAAGTGGGGCAAACCCTCTTGGCTCTTTGCTTAAATGTGTTTGCATTTGATAGCTAAGAACAAGACGACCGGGTCTAAAAATAGGACAAACATCTTTTAAAATTTCTCAACCTGGTGACTGTCGTTGTCATTCTATCAACAAACGTACGTGTTCTGTTCTGTTTCAATAATGCCCCATTTTAATATGTTATGTTTGTTATTCTAACATGAACAACTGACGACACAAGTCGTCGTTTGGCTATTGTCTCGGTTCCTGCAATAATCCTTAATCAAGGGTAGTGCTTATTAACGTCATTATATATAATTTGCCCAAAAAAAGAACGTCATTATGTATATTAAAAGAACGTGCATGTTGCAGAGTCTATGTTTTTGAAATTTTGGTTTTTTGTTAAGGGCTGTTTCTGTTGTGTTTGTTCTTCCAGAGGGATATTCCTGTTAACTTTACAGGGAGATATCAGTTATAAAATTACTATTTAATGAAGGATTGTCCCATTTGAGCTCGGGATTTATATATTGGACGTGCTTTCTTTTCCATGCCAGAGACTATATATGTGCTTGTGTCCACTTGGAGTAGTAAATACGAAAACTATATAATAGTCCCTAATATACAGTAAACTATGAGATTAGTATCGAAATTCTTGTCAGAGTTTGAACATAATTAAAAGTTTTGATTGCTGTCTTTATCTTAATTTGTAGTTACGATAATGTACATTTCCTACGAGTGAGTGGATTTTATATAGAACATTAATGCATATTAAGCGGATGTTTGTGATAAAATTGTTCTCCTACAACAGACACAAGAAAAAGAAGAATTATAACGAGCTGTTAATGAACATATAGCAGCTTTTCTTATCATTTCTCGGAAACGAGATTACTTGCTAGTTGCTAACTTTAAGACACCATTTTTTTTCATGCCAATGGCTGAAGTTTCAGCCTGCTCTCTGATTTATGCATTAAACTGCTAGTGTTTAGTGAGAAATTAGAATAAATAAACCTTCACTTGAATGATGGTGTATTGTAATGCCATGGCTGGCCGGTTCTGCAAATTCTCAACCTTTTAGATTAGGTTTAATTAAGACGCCAGAGCTATATCATGCATTTTCCTCGGAGAAAACTTCAACCTGAGATTGTAATTTTAGTTAACCGTATTTTAATAGGATGATGACTTATTTGGTATTAATTTTTATAAATTTTAAGCAATTAAAAATTTTCAATTAAATTTTAAACTTTTTTAAAAATAGTTATTAATTCAAAAATATTTATTCATATAAAAAATATGATTTGAAAGATGAAATAATAATGAATTTTAGTATGTATCTCACCTCTTTAACTTACATTTAATCTTTTTTTAATCGAATAAATATTTTAAAATGTAGGTTACATTTTAAAAATATGTAAATTGTTAATTAAAATATTTAAAAGATTTGTCAGATGAAAAAATTCAAGATAATTTATTATTAAATGAATCATGAATCATAATCTAACATATCTTGTTTTATTTAAATTTGATTTTAAAACCTTATTTTCTTAAAATAAGATTTGAATAATATGTCAATATCCTTAACATTTTGTTGTTCAAATTAAATTGTACTTATAATTAAGGTTTCAATCATATAATTTCATATTATAGAATCCAATCATCTTTTGTAATTTTTAACACACAATTATGGTCTATAACAATTCACGACCCTCTTCCTCATTTTGCTTTTGCCATATTTGTGTACAATTAAGGGACAATTTTGACTTTCTGAAGTCTACAGTCACATATCCTACCTACTGTTTTGGGGATAATTAATAATGAAAAAGTAAATTATGACTCACAACTTTTACATAAAAATCCTCGAATGCAGGAATATATGGAAGGTTGTTCTTGCTAATTAGTGGGGTTATGGGGGCCAACTTTTGTAATGCCTTGACAAAAACAGCGCTGTACACCAATTTCTTGTCAACTAATTCCAAACAAGTTAGGACCAAGCTTACCAAACTTTACTTTTGTCAACTTGAAGACTTTGTTTAAATTTCAAAATTTACAACTGTAATCAACAGCGGGACTTAAGAGTCAGCCAAGGATGACGTAAGGAACTTCTTAGAACTTCAGGTTGAATAAAACTCCAAGCCATCTTTAGCTGAAATGTGTTGCTATCAGGCATATTGTTTGGCGAAATAAGAAACAAAAGTGGAATAACTCGCCAAAGTTTAATTTGTTATCTAGTGAATATCCAACTGGTTATGCAGTCATCACATTCATCGACCATATCAATGGGAATTATGACTATATGTAAACATTCAATGTTTGCTAAAATGAAAAAAAAAATCAAGTGGAGTTTCAAGGGGGGTTAGTAACATTTAAGTTCATCAAATTGGTTGTTAAATGTTCGTTAGGTAAATCAGGTTCCATTTTCTAATTTTTGTTAGTGGACTTTACACTCTGTCCATATTAAAAATTCAATACTTTACAATCGATAAATTCCATGAGAAAAATTTGGCATGTCCTGTTACTAGTTATGGCACAGAAAATGTTGATAACATATACTAGATTTGCAAGTTGAAAGGACAACATCTACTCGAAATATGCATGCTCGTGGTTTTTCTTTAGCAAATTAATTACTTCTATTTGGAAGTAGAATGCAATTCAACTTTGGTAAATCATCATAGTAATGCTGCGGTAGTGCTTTGACTAAAAGATGCAGGCACTCACCTACTGAAACAATTCGGGCTATTTTTATAGCCTGAAATTGCAGATATGGATTATATATATACAATTATAAAAGTGATGCATTATTCCTAAAGAAATGAGTTTTCTATATAAATGAGTCTGATGACCTAACATTTTACCATAAGGGCTTCTATATTTGTTGCTCATCTTTTTACTTCAGAAACAAATTTGGTTATCAAGCTTTATGGCGTTGAAGTATCAGGAGATTGTCTGCCTGAAATAAATATAGTTTCCCAGCCAGTCATACTGCATCAAAAAAAGAAAAAGCTACAAATTCCAGCTTGAAGCCTTTTTAATCCCTGGAGAGCTTAGTTTCAGGTCTAATATTCAAATTTTCTTCCAGATAGAGATTAAAAAAAAGGCATATGGTTAGGGTTAGTAAACCTTACCAAACATTCGAGATATTAAAGCCATGTGCAGAAACTTAGATATCCCATATCTACTTATCCGAGTTCATATTGGGAAATGTATATAGCATACAACGAGCCTAATTAACCTGCATGTTGTTCAAGTCTATGCATATAAAGACATTTCAAATGCTTTCCAGAAAACACAATCTTCAACATCCAAGTTAGGGACCAGTACGTTCTAATTTCTATCTACAACAAGTCTTCAATAGGACATAACCAAATTTACTGCAAAAGAAACTTAGTCTGAACTCGGAAGTACATTGAAAGAGAGCTGGCTCAAGGAACAGGAACTGGTTAAGATAAAGCGTGCCCTAAACAAAGATTTCACAAAATGATCAAATAATTAATAATTACTAGGGTTTTCTCTAAGATTCCAACACTCGCCTCTCCTATTCCTAAAATTCTATGTATGATTCATGTACACAGTTCAATATTACACCAATCCAGGATACCTGAGGTCATGGGAAGAGAATTCTTGAAGAAACCTTGGTGGTATCCCTTCGCAGTTCGTCAAAGTTACAGGAGGGATAGGATAGATTTGAGAACTCATATCACCAAAGCTGTCGATTATGACTTCACCAGGATTCGAAGTTCCAGTTCTGTAGTTGACCATATCATCACTCAACAGAAATTCCAGACCATCCAATCTTTGTGAGTTGCTGTGATCAATTCCCTCGAACCCCTCGGGGAAATTACTTCGTCCTTCTAAAGTCGGCAATCCTGCCTCGTCTAGTCCATACTGTACGATTTGAGACCCACTGTCGACATTTAAGGCCTCCACTGAAGTAGAAGGTGAGATACTAATCAACTGGTGATCGTAAAGTTGTTGGCTATGAGATATATCCATGGGGTATTGAAGAGAGTTTGTGGTAGGTTGAGTGAGTTGATATTGAGGATCCGCACAAAACTTCCCTCCAAGCTTGATAAGTAATTTCCTAATAGAGGCATGGTCGTTAAGACGTGGTTCCTGGTTAGAGTATGGTATAGGAGTCAGCACATGCAACTCTGGCCAATATGGATTTACGTTAACAATATTGTTATCAACTGATGAAGCCACTGGATTATCCTTTCCTCTTCCCATCTCTTGTTTTAGCCCACTACTTCTACGAGCCTGTAGTTCTTTACGCTGCTTTCCAAGGAGCTTCTTCTTCAATCTTGTGTTCCAGTAGTTCTTTATGTCATTATCGGTCCTTCCAGGCAACTGTGCTGCAATTATTGACCATCTGCTCCACCAAGGAAGCTGATTATAGATTTGGAAATAAGAAAAGAAGTAATTATACGTATTGTCAAATATGTATGTACCTGCTCCCAATACTGATGTAGAGGCTACAGATTATGTTATCTTCTTCCTCGGAGAAGCCTCCATGCTTTAAATTTGGACGAAGATAATTTAACCATCGAAGACGACAGCTCTTCCCGCATCTTTTAAGACCTGATTCAGCAAAAAAGAAAAAGAACAAGTCTCAATTTGTGCATGAAACTTAACTGAATCAATCAAAATATATAAATACACTCCAGCTAAAAATTTAATCTGAGTTTCATTTCCTTGTTGAAGTAGTCAAAGAAAGAGAAAACAGAAGCATGTAAGGAGAAATCAATGGAGGATAAAAGGGTTAATTAGTTATTTGCAAGTTTGGACATATACCGATCTTTTGAGGCAAAGCAATCCAGTTACCGCCAGTTCCATGCTGCTCTATGTAAGATTTGAGCTTAGCATCTTCTTCAGGTGACCATGGACCTTTCTTCACGTTAGCTTTGTCGCAACAAGGAGCCCTTCCCATACCTTATTGATTCTCTGTGTTAATTTCTTTGATCTTGATTTTAACTAACGAGTTCACAATAATGAGAGAGAGGGAGAGAGGGAGCGAATGTCAAAGAGAGATATGGAAAGACATAAACATGGTTCAACAGCCATATGAACTTTAAGGAGTGTCGCCAGAAAATGAAAGTCCTAGCAATAGAAAATTGGAATGCCAGAACACTAGTGCTTGGGACTTTTCTTCTTGTCTTTCTTAAACCTTAAGCTGCGTCATAATCAAATATTAATATCATAGGCATTCGTCGCTTGCATGGCACAGTAAGTCTGATTATCCTTATCTTTGAATTGGGTCCTTTAATTATTGCGTCATTGACATGTGATAACTAAGCATTTTCTTTTAAAAATATTCTCTCTCTATTTGTATATATATAGTGAGAGAGATATTATTTAGCTGCTGATTGCTCTTTCTTCTTGGTTTTGATAAGATTATTCAATTCTAAGTTCTAACTATGCTTCAATCTGTTCTTAGTAGATTATCATAATAATAATTCGTTTTCAGGTATATCCACATTTATACATGTTGCTCGGGCATTTATCACGGTGTCCAATTCAGATAGAAATATGACACGCCTTGGATACCATTGGCAACGAAAGCATGCATTGTCGAGGAGTGATTTATATATCTTTAGACGGTATTTAACGTTATCATGTGCTTAACAAGGAAAGAAGCTTTTAAGAAAGAGTACAGATGCGTATAGGGAGTAGAGCTGCAGGAGCACCAGAGTTCCCGCATTACGATTTAATAATAGTGTTAAGGAATTTTGTTTTATCGGAGTAGTAATACCACTAAGCAACATAGTTATAATTTAGGGTTTCCTTGATCCATACTATAAGAAGAGTAATTCTACATATAAACAGAGTTATATTTAATCGAAGTGTAATGTTTTGTGTTCTCTCTTCTTTTTAATATATGTACGTATGAGATCTTATATAAATTTGTAACATATAGAAAAGGAGGGATGTACTTATTAGCGGTTTAAACTACACAAATGTCACAAACATCATAACGAATATCTTCTATATAGATAACTAGTTACCGTGTAGCAATCTCATCGAAATGTTATATTTTACATAATCTACTGAAGATAATTAATCTCAAAACGTAATCAAGAACATTAAATGGTTATTGTTCATGTCATCCTAATTTTTTTTAAAATATCATAATGATAATTATATGAGAATTGAATGATAAAATGTTAAAAAATAAAATGTTGCTACATAAAACTCTTTATATAAAAACAATAATTTGATTTATAAGTAATAAAATTGCAAATAATCGATGTGGTGCTTGACATCTTCTATGCGTGAAATATTCATTCTTTATATTTAATATATGAAATTAAGTATGAAGAAAAAGATGATTTATTTAATGAAAATGTATATTTATTTTCAAAATAGATATTCTCAGTGAAATCATATTGTTTCTTTAAATTAAAATTTTACGCTTAATTATCAAAAAAATTATTCTTATAATTCTAAATATTTGAAAATGGAATTTAATATTTCTATTGAAATATGAAACATGATTAATATGTATGTATACTTTCACCATCATAGAATTCACTTAATAACACATACTATAATAAATTAAAGCTTTTTTTAGAATAATCAAATTTTAAATATATTATTCCATGATTTTTATACAGGTAAAAGTTAAGTGATTAAGTATTCATGACACTTTACTTCTAACTGCATGTCGATTGATTAATGAACGATTATAATAATGAGATTGATCTTAAGTTTAATATATTTCATAATTTGGAATTTGTCCTATCAATTAAAGTTAATCAGACCACTTATTTTTCATCTTGCTTCTTGTTTGCTTAGAAAGCCCAAATAATATCATTCTTTAGAAGTTAATATGCTTAGATAGTAGATAGGAATGCCAGAATAAATGAGAGAAATTAATCGAGGAAACCAGAACTATTGTTCCTTTACTCGTATTCACGGGATGAGAGATTTATGTGGTTGCTCAAAATCTAACAAGTACGAGGCCAAGGTAAAGATGCAATTAGCGTTTGTGACACTTAAGAGGGCGTAATAGACAAAGAGGGAAGTACGCAACAAGGGGAAGAAAAGCATTGATTATTAGTCAATGTGTTAGTAGAGAAGGTCATAAAAAACATGGGTTCGCACGTAAGTAGTTTCTTATGTTTGGTTTTGCGTGCAAAGATTTGTAGATTTTCAAGGTTGGCCGGAGGCCTGGCCTACATGGTTTGAAAAATCCCTCTTTTAACGATCAGGACATCCTCAAGCCATCGGTTCCTTTTTCTTCTTCTCCAGGCTATATTATTCATCTCTCTTCGCCACAGTTCCCATTTTCTGCCTACTACCAATCATCTTTTGACAGGATTACTTGATATGACCTAACAATCAATTAATTTGTGGGCCTTCTCCAAATGATTGGTCACGTATACTCCAAATTAGCATCAACCGTGCTAATTTCTCCGTTATAGAGCAACCATTTTAGAACTTTCTATGGTTTAATCAACTGGAATCCACCATGAAAAATCACAGAAGCTCAACTTCGTAGACATGCTGTTTGAAGGTAAACTTTTCCCTGTGTTATTCTTTTCTTGGGCTGGTAAACATGGAAACTGTAATTTCTCTCTTCAAAAGAGGAAAGTAGGAAAAGAAATAGTCGTGCAGACTTAAAATGAGCCATGAAATGGTTGGTGTATGTAGTTGTTGGGCAAGAGGAAAGTTAGGATATGCATATCATGACACTTGACATGGACAGGATGCGAATCCTATGCAGATGCATGAATTCAACAATTCACAAAGTAATGACCTGGTAAAATTGTCTTCGAATGAGACGTTGAATATTTTGAGCCACATAAAGTTTGATTTTCTTTGGATGTATTTCAATCCAAAGATAAATAAGGAAATGGCTTATGTTGCACCAGAAACAACTGGAACATGCATGCATGCATCCTCGCACAAAGTGCTTCACAATACTAAATTTGCAATATTTTAAAATGTATTGCTTAAAACGAATATAATGCAACGATTTTTAAAGTGTGACGTATAGTAATATTAATAGGTAACGCTAATAGTAATTTGTTTTCATATTTTTTAAAAAATAAAAATAAAATATCATTATTGTAAAAAAATTTATAAGCAACAATTATATCCTTTACTAATTTAAACAATAATTAAGGGTGATAGTAAATAATATTTGACTCAGACTCACTTAGGCTCAACTTCCACCTAAGTTTAGTAACAATCGAATTTATTATTTAATTTTTAAAAATAAAATAACATTATTTTTAAAAAAATTAAATTTTGGATTAGGTTAAACCAGACAATACAAGCTCAAGTCTAGTCAAGCCAAATCAGACTAGAATGGGTAAGCTTTGTCATAACTAATAACAATTAAAATATTATTTTTTAAATTATATATATATATATATATATATAGCAAATAAATAATTTTACCCTTACATTATACCTTTTATAATATTTTAGGGAGAAGAAACTTGATATATAATAAGACTTAGGTTTATACACAGGGGCCAAAAATGTTGCGGAATTTTAACTTTCCCTTTGAAAAATTAAACTCTTCGGTGACATTACGACTCACTTACCCTTCTCGTTGTATCTGTCGATCTCAATAGCATGATTGTCATCTTCAATTTATATGTCTGTTAATGCTCATGAACACGCCAAACCCAAGCACGTGATCTTTAGCCTATAGCTTATTTTTTGGGTTTTAAAAATATAATGCAAACCCAAGTACGTGATCTTCAGCCTATAGCTTATTTTTTGGGTTTTAAAAATATAATGCATCTGTGTGTTTGTTTATGCTTGTCGTCCACTAATGAGAAAAGTTATGATTTGCGCTGAATATGGTTGGAAAAAAAACATATATCACAAATCTCTTTATCTCTAACTTATACTCAAGTTTTAAACTTAATTTAAATTTAATTATTATAATTTAATTTAATTTTTAAAATTAGATTAAATCTTAATAATTATATTAATTATATTTATTTATATATCACTATCAAATCGGTAGAGTTGGTTTGGTTTTTAAAATATTGATAGTTAGTGAAAAATAAGACAATCTCAACATAATCAAGGTTGGACTAAAACTGAAGTTATGTATGATTGTATAAATTGCTCTCAAATCTTACTCATCTTCGGCTTCTATTTGTCTCTCTAATAAATAAATAGAACAAACTTAATCATGTCATCGTCGGTGATGGTACTCGATCCCAAACCCTTACTAGAACTCCCGTCGTCAATTTTGGCAACAAAATCTGACCTTATTGACTTGTCCACCATTGATGAGGAGGACCTCTATAGTCGCCTCAAGTCTCTCCAATGACAGTTCAAGTTCATTGACATGTAAGAAGAGTACATCAAAGACAAACACAAGAATCTTAAGTGAGAACTTTTTTGTGTTGAGAAATCTGGATCGGATCTGATCCGACCGCAGCGGAATAATCACAAAACTTTTTTCGTGATTTTTGATTTCCCTGACAACCAAGATCTATTTAATTCTATAAGATGATTAACTCGAATCAAAATAAAGCAGAAACTTAATTCGTACCTTATTCCGAAGCTTGATCTTTATCTTGATACATCCCTCGAACCGTTTCCGAAACCGATCCGTCTCAACCACGGTAGCCGCACAAGTGTCCGGCCTCTAACAGTATCCACAGAACAGGTTGAGAGAACTCTGTAACTTTTACAGAGAGGGTTAAGCATGAAGTGCTAGCTACATAGAGCTTAAGCCTATTTATAATAAGCTTAGGACGTTTTAGTAATTTAATTGAAATTAAATATTAATTTCAATTAAACTTTAATTAGAATTACAAATAACTCTAATTAA
>JANITX010000007.1:10230304-10245122 GCA_027564395.1 Erythroxylum ulei
AATAACAACAACAACAGCAGCAACAACAACAATAACAACAACAACAATAATAAATACAAAATTTATAATAATAATAAGTACAAATTTATTACAATAATTAATAATAATAATAATGATGATGATGATGATGATAATAATAAGATAATTAATTTCGTATAATAAAATTAATAATAATAATAATAATATAATTAAGAATAAAAAATTTTCTTATGTAGGAGGAAGACATTTCTGAAAATTGCTTATGTGTTTTATCTCAGAGACGGAGACAAGAAATTTTGTTCTTTGGTTTTGGAAGAAACAAAAATTTTTGTTTTTGTCATCCGGGGACAGAATAAAAATCACTTGAAATAGCAACCAAACACGTAGAGAGACATGATTTTTTTGTTTTGTCATCTGTCCCCACTAAAGGGGACAGCAACCATACACTACGTTAGGGACTGACAGGGTTAGTGGTGTGGAAGCTTTCTGCATCACCTGCTGAGAAGCTCACCGCACACAGCATAATTGTGGGGAGTCCACAGGGGTCTTACTCCATCGTGGATCCTGAATTACCGACGGGTCATTTTAAAAGTGGACTCTTTAAAGGTTATCAATATTTTGTCTTCTTCCTATACAGATTTATCTGATGAGTTTTTTTGGTGACAGGTATTCGAGACATGCTACAACGAGCTTGAGAGGTACGCCTGCAACACGTGCATCGCAAGGAAAATCAGAGTGCGGATTACTTAGCCTCCACTGCAAGCTTAGTTAGTCCAGGATTAAATATTCTGACGGGCCCCCACTGACAGTTGTGGACTGTATTAACTGTGACATACAAGGCACGCTGTACCGTTGGACCATGCGTTAGTTTCTTTTTTTCTTTTAGTTTATATATATATATATATATATATATGTCTTTTCAGCTTCTTCCTAATCATTATCACTGCTTTGAATGATACTAATATTTATGAGGTTTGATATGACAAGATAGAATGCTTTTCACTGTAAATGTTGACAGATTTCTACAAGTGACCAACAGACAAGATCATAGAAAATTTGAAATACACATCTTGCTCGCATGAGTAGATAAGAGACAAACCTGGAAACCTTGGCAACGCGCGATGTCGATGATACTTTCTCGTGTGATGCCAGGCAATATTGTTCCTCTTAGTGCTGGAGTACATAAAGTTTTTCCCTATAGACGATCAAACAACCAGGTGGAACGCATTAACTTAACAGGAATGCTTCAGAGTGTCATATATGCATTCATTAAGTTGCGGAATATTTCTAAATGAACTGTTCGCTTTATCCATTGAAATATACGAAGGCCCCAAATTTACAACAGGCGCAGAGAAGATGAGAACAAAGATAAGCAAGTTAGACAACTTAACTAATAAGATCATAGAAATGGCTGGTTGGAAGCACCATAGATTTAATTATTTCTTTAAAACGAGTTCTAGTTCGTTATAGTTGTTACATGACTTGCAACCTGTGAAGGGAAAAGTAAGCTATACCTTGACAAGAAAGATGTTAGCAGTGGAAACCTCTTCCAGATATCTGTTATGAACTGAATCAAGAAATAAAACATCATCAAAACCTTTTTCTTTAGCAGCATTTAATGCCCTCATGATCTGCGAAAAGCATAACACCATAGTTCAGTCACATTGGACGATCGAGGTTTAAATTGAAAAGTTTTCAACAATTTAGACACACATAGTTTATGTTTATAGAAAAATTGGAAGAGCCACAACAACAGGGCAATTAAATTAGCTTCCCAACGGTCACTGTCATGCTCAAACTCACCGAAGCATAGTTTCCTATAGCTTTTACTTCTCCAACTCCACCTGGAACTGCACGATGAACTTCATCATCAACTACCAAATTTAATGGTTTTAAACCCACCTGTTATAATTTTAAAAAAGAACAAGAATGAAAAACCAACAATATACTACAATTCAAAAGACAGTCTACACGATGGGGCCATATTTTACTAAAATACAACGTATAAAGAAGACATAATCTTGATGGATTCCAAACAAACTCTTAGAGCAAGGAAATTAAACAGCATACCTGACAATAATTCTTGATTGGTGTAACATATATCATAAAAATAAAGTCAGAAGGGGGAGTAAGACTAAGAACAGCTCCACTGCCTACAAGTAGCGGTCGGATGTACAGGAATCCTTTATTTGGAGGGGGAACCTGCAGGCAATGATCGCCATAGCTGCAGTAACAATATGAATAGGACGAACAGACATCTCTCTTCTCTTAGGAATCAACAGAATGACTCATTACCCATCGTCTATTTGCTGAAACAGTAAATTTGACAGCTTTAACAAACTGATCAATGGTGGGTGCAGGCATGCAAATCCTATCTGCTCCCATCCTCATTCTCATCCCATTTTTCTCTGGACGAAAGAGTAAGATCGAGTTGTCCTCTGTCCTGCATGCTTTCAGACCTTCAATTATTCCCTTTACATAAAGAAGTGTAGAAGTAGCACAATCAATATTCAGACATGCAAAACGTACTGCCAAATTCTTTGAGTATCAACACCAGAACTTAAAAGTCTAGCTCGGTACAGAAAGAGAAAAGTATCTTGTCTAACCTGACCATAGTTCAAGACAGAGGAGCACGGGTTCAATTCTATCTCTGAATAAGGTTGTAACTCACCCTCTGAGAACCTCTGGCCTCCGGAGCACTTCATTACATACACGTAGTCAGTTGGCACAAGCTCAAATCCAAGGTCATCCCAGTTGACGTTAGCCAATTCAGAGATTTCACTGATGTTTTTACGAGGAAATGTTAATCTTTATGCAGTATTGCTTGATTCAACTGAATACACACAATCTGAAAACAAGAATGGCCCTAGCAGAGACAGCATCTAAAGTGGAAAATGCTAGAGAAGTTAGTTTGCGTCAACAAATAGAGTTCATAATTGGAACATCCCTGCCGTGTTGCCAAAAGAAGTGGGATTAAAAGTCATTAAACAGACTACTGCATCCATCGCTAACCAGGATCAAACTTATAGGCACTGGTCAGGAATGGAACATTGCTTGATTAAAACAAAATTACAATTGATTCAATTGGGGAAGGCATTAGTAACCAAATTAAGAGTCAATCACGATTCAACTTTAAAAGGATTTTTTTAAAAGGATTTTTCAGAACATGAGAGAATTCAGGCATTTCCTAGGGAAAGTAAAAAGTTTAAGACTAGACTGTCGTGTTCCTTTTTGTTTTCTGTCACGAGGAGGATTATGATTCTGAAGAATCTGAACCCACTGATTAAGACAATAAAAGAAAAAGGAACAAGCTTTCGAAAATTTGCAAGAGGAGGTACTACCCAGAATCGTTAAATAGATTGGCCTTAGATTTGACTGTTGAGCAGGTGATCACGCGAGGCAGGAACTGCGTGAAAGATGGCCGATCCCATAGCTGCAACGCATAAGCGCGAATTTAACGCCAAAACTTAATTTTTCATAACGCCAAGAAAAACAATACGGAGAAAAAAAAATTGCCTTGAGAGACGAAAAGGGGTGAAGATTTGTGAGGTTCTTAGTGAAGCATAACTTGTTGAGATTTGTCGCTTGTAACAGTTGACCCATAGCCTTCTCTCACACCAAGCCTCTTCTTCTTCTTGCAGTAAAAGAAAACAAGAGGAAGAGGAACAAAGACGAGGGCTTTCACTTATTGTTGTTTTATCTTTTTGTGGTGTCGCTTCCTAATAGTACATCGGAAAAGTAGACTTGCGATTAGCTTTTACAATTTGACACTGACCAACCTGCCGGGTTTTGGGTACAAATTTGACAAATAACTCCTTTAAGCGGACGAGAATACCCTTTCCCTTAGCTTCTCACAAACGGTCAATGTAAAATATCAGAATTCAAAGAAAGCTGAAATATTAAGAACAAAAGTAACAGCCTTTTATATTGATAAACAACCATTGGGCGAAGTTGCAGAAACAAAACAACATTTTTTTATTGATAAACAACCATTGGGCGAAGTTGCAGAAAGAAGACAACACTGTGATGTTTTGTTTCACAGAATAGAGCAGAAGGAAGACGAATGAGCATCGGCATCGTCGTGTTTGTTGGGGTCCACGCCAGGCCATCCACGGCAGAGACAGCGTTGGCCTTCTGGTATGGCCTTATAGACGGACTTTACGTGCCTTCCACATCCACCCCATGTCGTTTTTCCACAAGTTGAACAACTCACCTGGTAACACATCTCTTTCGTTAATCTTCTTCTTCTTCGCTATGATTGAATTTAAGAACTTGGAGAAGGGTCAAGCTTTTATTGCCTCTGGGAGATAAATATGAACAAAATTTATATTTTAAAAAATAATTATAAATAATAGGATTAGAGACTTATCACTTGAAAAGAATACAAATTGATTGAAAGTTATATTTCTATAATAAATCGTCATAACATAAGAATAAATTACAATAGAAGAATTTTATAATTAGTTGAATTCAACACACTAGCTTCTATCAAACACAATAAATTCTCAAAATAACGATTGGGAACTATACTTTAAGAACAAATTAAGAAAGCTAAAATATAATTTGTGATTAAATTTTGACAAGATTGGTGAATATACTCAGGGGCCTACGGTGAGATTAATAATTTAATGTTTATCTAAAAAATGATTAAAATGTCACATATGTATAGGATATATAATTAGGTACTATTAATTAAAAATATGTTAATAACATCAATATGGATTTAATAGAATGAATATCATCAATTTTTCACTCGTTATAAAGTTTTACAAAATGTCACAAAATTAAAGTAATCCTCACAAAACATACATAGAAAGGATACTCCCACTAAAACAAAGAAAACAAAACTCTTAACAATTGGGTAGGAGGCATGTTTCTGAAACATATGGATAAGTAAGCCTTAAGTTAGTGGGTCCTTCAACATCTTACCCGTAGATACGTGCTTAGTAGTAATTAGAGACTTTGCAACTTTTTCTTTAACATGGTAAAACTTAACGTCAATATACTTAGAAGAAGAAATATATAGACATAAAATTGTCACATAATAATTTCAACAACCTCAAAATGGACTCTAAAACTCTCAATGATGAAATAAAGTTCTATAGCCATATTACATGACAAGTAGCCTTATAATATGTCACATACTTTTGTCTCCATAATCGAAGAATTTGCAAGTGTCTTTTTGATACTTTCCATAAAACAGTTCATCTTTTCATTGTAAAGATATATCTATAATTTGAATTTCTTATACTCCATACAACTTACATAATCAAAGTCACTGAAACCAATCACTTCAAGATTGTCAATATGTCGATATGTCAATATAAGATTATTGATGCTTGAAAATACCTCATGAATTTGAACTACTTTCTATTGACATCATCTAATATTATTCAAGTATCTAATAAGCACACCAACCACAAAAGGCAATATCAGCATATGTGCATACTTGAGCATATATCAGGTTATTAATAATTAAAACAAAAGGGATTGCTTTCATTTGATATCTCTTAATATCATTATGAGAATATTCGGCCTTAGAGAACTTGTCCCTTTGTAATTGACGTCTTTATAAAAAAACTAGACCTCATATTAAACTTCTTCAAAGTATGATCAATGTAGGTGCTTTAGGATAATATGAGAATACTATTGGTATTACAAAGAATTTGTATGCTTAAACATATGATTCATTATCAAGATCCTTTATATCCAAACGGCCAAATAATAATTATTTTATCTCAATAAAAATTATTATTATTACCAGTGAGCATGATATCATTAATATATAAAACTAGAAATATGTACTTGCTCCCACTAACCTTTATATATATTTGATCAATAATTAAAACTATTACTAGTGACAGTTTCATTAAACTTAAAAATACTGCTACCTTGAAGCTTTTTTTAACCTATAAATTGACTTTTAAAACTTTTACCATGTTTTTTTCTCAACTACCTTAAAACCAACATGTTAAAACATTTAGGCATCTTTACTTAAGTCTTCATTTAAGAAATATGTTCTCTTATCCATTTGATAAAGCTCTAGGTCAAAATGAGCTATAATTGCCATAATGATTCATAAAGAGTCCTTAGTACAAAATGAGAAAAGGTTTATTTGTAATCAATACCTTCTTATTAGCTATAACCCTTATTTACTAGCCATACCTTATACCTCTTTACTTGACCTTTGGCATTATGCTTAGTCTTGAATATTTGTTTGCATCAAACGAGTCTATAACCTTTTGGTAACTCTAATAAGCTCCACATTTCATTTGTGATATAAAGTTCATCTCTTCATAATCCATCTCTTGTGCTACATGCTAAATGGATTCATTTTGAATGGTTACTGGATGGTAGTGAACTATAAGGCCAATTGTTGGAGAGAAAGCAACATGTACAGGGACTATAATTGCACGTTTTCTGCATATAATTTCCCTAAACTCTTGGCTTATATCAACTTCATCTTAAAAATAGATAGCTCGATCTAATTCAATAACCCTGGTGTTATATAATGGATGGTGGAACTTGGAGCCCCTTGATCCCCACATAATAATGAATAAAGTACCCATTGGCAATCTTAAGATCAAGTTTTTTGGATTCCAAATTGTAGGGTCACACTTATGCTCCACAATCCTAAACATAGAAGTGGTGCAAAGTGGATTTCTTTTGTTACCACAGCTCATAAGGAATCTTTCAAATAAACTTGATGGGCACTTTATTCAAAACATAAGGTGTAGTTCTTAAAGCATCATCCCATAAGAATTCTGGTAAGGAAGAGTTTGCCAGCATACATTGAACCATGTTAAGAAGTACACAATTTCTCCTTTCTGTATCTCCATTTTGCTAAGGTATACTAGACATTATGTATTAAGCATCAATATAACGCTCCTATAGGTACTTTAAAAAAGACTCAAGAGTGCATCAGATCTCTCGTAATAATCACCACCTTTTTCCAAATGAGTTACTTTGGTTATTTTCCTTTATTGAAGTTTCATTTTTGCTTTGTAAGCTTTTAAATGCTTTTAAAGAATTAGACTACTCATAAAAAGCTCAATAAAACCATAATGAGAAAATAAATCAATAAAAGTTATGGAAGTACTTGTAGCCACCACTAGCTAGATGAGTAAAAGGCCCATAAATAATTGGAGATGACAAAATTAGAAATACTTCATCTTTAACCTTTAGATTGGATCAAATTACCCATGGGTTACCCATCACTTTGACTAAACAATATCACACTCTTAGGGAAGCTATTTCTGACAATATTAAAGGGAATAAGTTATTCATGGGATTAATTTGAACAAAAAAACACCGGAAAAGGAGATAGAAGAATAAGAGATTTTAGCCTTGCATGGAGTTTTAACTCTTTTCATCCAAAAACCTTGGCTAAAACGTATACGAATTAGCTAAATCTAATTCATCTATCCCCACCACACAGTAGTTCAAAATTTTCAAATTAATAATTGAGAAAAATATCTTAAAATATACGATTAAGTTGAGCCACAACCGACAAGTTTAACAAATAAGCTTGAAAAATTAATTCAGGGACTCAATAGTACAATAATAAATTATATTAATCCTCGTTGATTAATTCAACGAATGTCCCCATTCTCCATTGTTGTTCAATGTCTGTGAATATTTACACGCAGTTTGGACTCATGTCGTGTCCTGTCAGCCGTTTATTGGCGTTCCGGATCGCGGATACGGTTTGACTAAACTACCACGACCACATTTGACCACATAGCGGATATGGCTAGTTGTTGTTATCGTTGTAGCTTTCAAGGGCAGTATTTGTAGGAAAAGTTATTCGTGCAACCTAACATAATCACTAGCAAGTTTAACGATTCTGTACACACAAAATAAACAAGTTCCGCATTCCTACCTTATGTTTTTCGGAGAACGCTTGCGCAATCTAAAAAAATTGCAAGAATATACTTTTGTCAAGGATTAGGACTCAAAATGCTAACTATGTTACTACGGCAACATTCGTTAAGGATTTCTTTGAGGGCATAATTGAAAGCCAAGAGCAAGCGATTCAGAAAGGAAAAGACAACACAAGAATATTAAATATATTTTTAGAACAAAATTACACCTATGGGATGCATATATAAAAAGGAAAACTGAAAATAGAAAAAGTAAAGAAAATACACAATTGATAAATTCAAGAATTTTCGAAGATTGGAAAGACTAACAACGATAATAGGTTCATGATGAATTTAATTTTCAGGCCCATGTTCTGTTTAAACGTTAAGCCTATGTTAAGCCTATTTAGGAAGTGAGTTTAATTCTTGATGGGATCAAAGAAATGGACTTGGTTAAAATAATCAAAGTGGACTTAAGTTTTATAATAAATCTTGTTTTATTAGTTTGAGTCAAATCCTTTCTTAACTTATTAAATTAGGTTAATTAAAAAAATTTCAACTTTAATCAATTTTTCAATCATAGCCTGAACGTAAAATATGACAATTAAAATTTTAAACTTTTAGTTTTTTTCAATTCTAATTCAACGATAATATTTCCGTTAACGTTGCTGACATAGCTTATCGTATAAGATAGAAATCTTAAACACGTATACACATCAGACTTAATTAAGTATCACCAATTAAGTTTAACTAAATTACTTCGTTTTTAATTGAAATTCCTAGTCTGTCATACCAATGTGAGATGACGTCGATACTCAATTATTCTAGTGTGAGATGACAATGACAGAGTTTCTAACAATCTAATGAAATCTTAATTTGTTGCCTTAGGCTCTTTTTCTTTTTGTGAGATAATGAACTGATTTAGGATTTTAAATTTCAACGATTTAGGCAGTGAGCTTGATTTATAGATTTTAATCCTAAAATGATGTAATTTAATTAAAATTAATTAAATCTGACGTATATAAGTGTTTAAGATTTCTTTCTTATATGATAAGTCAAATCAACAATGTTAACAGAAATACCAATATTAGGTTATAATTAAAAAATATTGAAAGTTTAAGTATTTAATTGTAATTTTTTTAAAATCAAGTTATAATTACAAAATTAAATAAAATTTGAAATTTTTTTACAATTAACTCTATTAAATTTAACCTTTTCTCTTACACGTGAATGTTAGAACCTACAAAGGTCGAAGCAAGGCTTAACCCTTGTATAGATAAAATCTCGGACCGCTCCGTTTAAGTTTTTCATTTGTATTGACGTCGGACAGCCCATAAGCGATGTTAACAACTCATAAAGTATTGGGTCTTATGGACGTATATCTCACGCCAGAACTGTCAAACAATTTTGGTAGGAAGGAACATTAGAATTTAGAGACCGGCATTGTGTTTGAAGTGCTAATATTACGTACACGGTGCCAGATTTTGTGAAGTCACTCACCCTCCAGGGTCACCAATTTGGAAAAGACACAAGCATAAGCATGTCACGTGGATTTGTAGATTCAGACAGTCCATATGAAGGAATTGCTCTATCCCACACTTCAAACCTCCTTTTTTGGGCCTCATGCCATATAATTTGTGTCAACTCTGTCGGTCTTTTGAGCCCTACCCACGTTTCCAACTAAGAAATTGTAAGCCATTAACCAACCAAACCATCATGTCAGGTACATTATGTGGGGTTGTAGCATCATGGGCCGTTTGAAATATTTATTTCTTTTCTTTTAGTTTTCATTTCAGACAAAAAAAAAATGAAGGTCTAAATCATTCAAAATGTTTCATTTTAGCATCTAACTTTTTTTAAAATGTTAACGATCTAAATTTTTAAAATTCAAATAAAGAAGAAATCACTAAGAAAAAAGTAAAGATTCATCTTGCTGTTAGGTATCCATGGAGAAAATTATGCGGAGTAGTTAGGTCAATCATGTTAGGCCCAAGTCTAACCTTAAGATGACATGTGGGCCGATCGACCCATTCCTAAGATGATGCGCTAAGCCCGACAGGTATTCACCATATAAGTTCCTCACTTCATCATGATGCAGGTATGACTCTAGAACCCTAATATTCGCTATTCATAGCTACAAAACCTACTATGAATCCAAACAACGGCGCCCAGCCTCAATAAAATCAGACCGACCCACGGAGGAATATAGACAATAACAATATCCACCCCAATAAAATCACACAAGTTCTTTGTTTGAAAATTACGGATTCCTCAATCGTCACTTAACTTGCCATGTTCTTGATGATCATCATTACCCAGGTATTTGTTGGCCATTTGGGTGATCTCAATCTCGCTGCCATTTCCATTGCCAGTACTGTCATTATCTCTATCAGCTTCAGTTCCCTAGTAATAACTGTATAAAAAGATCTAATTTACCTCATCAATCTTATTTTGTTTTAGTATTCGATTTCATTTAATCAGACAAATCTTTAGATACATGCAGAATTAAGAGTGAATTTTTATTGTTGTTCGCTTGGGAGTGCTTTGGAAACCTTTTGTAGACAAGCTTATGGAGCAAAGTTTGGTATTGCCTCTTGGGCATGTATCAACAACTTTCGTGAATTGTCTTGTTTTTATACTCTATTTTGTTGCTGCCCATGTTATTGTCCGTAACTCCCATAATGAAGCTAATTGGACAGCCTACAAAGGTAACAAAGCAGACAGGTCTAGTGGCCGTGTCGCCGATATCATTTCACTTTAGGTTGCTTCCTCCTTTTTTTTGTTTTCCTTTTTCCTTTTGGTACTTTCTACTCGTTATTCTATTTGTTACGTCAAGGGTGCTGTTCATCAGGTTATTACTATTATATTATGTCACTTGCTTTCTCCATTTTTCCAATAGCCCTCGTTTTTATTCCTTCCTTTATCTTAGTTTTTAATTAATACCAAGTTAGGTATAAGAGGTTAAATTGGCGCCCAAAACATGAGAACTTTATGATAAAGTCATTAATACCAGTTACATAAGAGAAATCTCCAAAAGTTGAAGGTCACTCTCCATAACAAGAGATGAATACATTTAACAATACAAAACAAATTTATACAAGCACAAAAATAATAGTAAAACACTCACTAAAAGATGGAGAACCAAATTCACGTGAGCTAAGACATTGAGATTGTTACAAAACTACACCAAGAGAAACCATTGTATAGTCCAAATAATTCAAAAAGATCTCATGATTTAGGACGAAGAGTTCAAGAAATCAAAGAAAATTATAAAAAAGAGTAAGAAGTAGCGTAATATGGACATACAAAAACAAATATGTTAAAGGAATATATCTAAGATATAAGTAAAAGAAGAACTAATGAAAAGGGGAAAGGGGATGCTTAAGCCTACCACTTGGTAAGCTCGAGCTTTAAAGGAGATAAAACATTTTGTGATTTATGTATGCACATTTAACAGGTAACAATTATGGGTCCAGTGTTATAAAAAAATAAGTATTTTTAATAGCTTATTAAATTGCGTGTATTATATATCTAAATTTAATTTTCATTAGAAATGGGATCGACCTTGATTTTTATTTTCATGTTTATATTTTTTAATTTTTATTATAATTTTTTTGTCATAACTTATAGTTGAAGTGCTGAATTTTAGGGGCTTTATTGATTTATTGAGTTTGTGTAATTATTAAGATAGTGTAAAATTTTATTAAATTGAAACCACTAGGATAGTGCAATAAAAGAATATTTTATTGAAATTGAACATTATTTAGCGTTTTAACCAAAACTTTTGATAGAAATATTAAGTTGAGATTATTGAAGAATTTAGTGAAATTAAATTTTATGTGAATTGTGTATGTTTTGAATAATTTTAGATACATGAAAATTAATAGATATGTGACTTGTAGTTTCCATAACACCTATATCTAACTCGAAATTGTATTGTAGATGTATTTTTTTAGATGAGAATTTCATATATATGTTTTGTGTGTTAAATAAGTCAATTTTGTTGTTTATATGATTTAAAGCTTTAAAAATGCGATGGTTGCATGGTTATGAGGCCAGATGATGAGTATGGTTAGTCAGAACATACTAATCGACGCTAAAATGGCCGTTTATCATTTGTTCTTGGAAGTTGGAACACTACTTGGAGCCAAATGCTGATTGCTGCGCGTACAAGTTCATGACATGGTGAATTAACAGGTACTAGTATAGGAATGCATGTACTATTCTGCTGTCTAGGATGCATATTTGGAGTTAAATCTGAACGTATATGGATCCATTGACCAGAACAGATTAGTTGACACCAACCTTAACCATGTATACGGAGTTATGTGGTTTAGTCGACACCATTTTATTTTGTATTTATATGATTTTGCTAAAATTATATATTTTCAAGTTTTCTTTCTTTAATAGATATTTAGAAGAGATTAGTAGTGTCAATTAAGTAAAATGTTGTATTTTTGTTGTATAACTTTATCCTATTTAGTTTTTTAGTTATTTTTTCTTATTTGACAATGGATAGGGATATTATTTTTTATTATTTTGTATATACCACTAAGAATTTCATATTGAACAAATAAAGAATGTTAAAATGATTTATAAATGTATGACAAACTTTTTCTCATAAGGTACTTTTTGGGATGAAGTTAGGCTCAAATTTATCATGATATCAGAACCTAAACTTGTCTTAATAGTTGGAGGTGGTACTTAGTCTGTTGTAACCCTTTGTTCAGTATACCCATCAGATTTCCACTTGAGGGACACATGCCAAGAATCTCACATTGAGTAAGTAAAGAATGTTAAAATGATTTATAAATGTATGATAAATCTCTCCTTAGAAGATGGCTTTTAAGGTAAAATTAGACCTAAATTTATCAAGATATCAGAGCCTAAACTTATCTCAATAATTGAAAGATGTATCCAATCTATTATAGTCGTTTGTTCAATATATCCATCAAATGTTCAACTGAGGGAGGTGTGTTAAAGAATCTTATATTGAGCAAATAAAGAATGTTTAAATGATTTATAAATCAATGACAAACTTTTACTTATAAGGTACTTTTTGGAGTGAAGTTAAGCTCAAAATTTATCATATACTAACATTGAGAAAGAGGAGCTTGAGAACGTAAGATGAGATTAAGTTTTAATTATTTATATTAATTGGATCCTCCTATCTTATAAATAGATAATTTCTTATTTTAATAAATTTTATAGAATTATTATCATTATTATTATTTGATATTGACTTTAATAATTGTTTTGTATGCTCGTTAAAAAGTAGATATATTAAGAGCTTAGTTATTTCAATCATTTGTAAAAATGCATTAACATGTATTTAATTTTGACCTGAATGTGAGTTTGAGAAATTAAAACTTTAAATTTTAGGATTGACATTAACAGAAAAAAAAAAGAAAAAGAAAACAGTGATGATTTAAAACCCTTTGGACTTGACATGTTCTAATTTTAACGACACAAGGTGGATAATTGATTGAGGTATACAGTATGGAAATTAGTTCAGATACCATGTTATGGTCTAGGACTTATTGTACATGTATAAGTCGGGCGGTGGGGTTAATTGGAGGAGGAAAGTAAAGTGGACGGCTGACATGGGTGTCTCTCCCTTTCACTGCAATTAAAGGGGCAAGGCATGATGGTCTGGTTTGAAAGCTCAAGTCCCACGCCGAAAAATAGTTGAGTGAAGACAATCCTGAGTGGGGTAAGCTGAAGCTTAGCTTTATGAAAAGTCGGTGGCATGCTGATTCGCTCATCTCATGAAAATCAAGGTGGGTTATGTTAATCTGACTAGACTATTGTTTGTCGCGCTTGGAATTTATTCCATACCCTTCCTCAAAGTCATATAACATGCCGTTGTCATATTATTATACTTTTTGCCTGATTAGCAACACATTACGATTCTTTCAAAATTAAAATAAACCCCCTTTTTCTGGTCCTTTTGCTCATACTTATTTCAATAATTTAGATTATCTCATGAGTTTAGGTCACTCGAATCAATCGGTCTGGTTCCGTAAACATATCGCAAGGTTGCACATACCTTGCTCTCAATAAAGAACCAACCAAAGTTGGCCATGCCGTCAGTCGCATGACTGATCCTGCACTTAACAATAGTAAAATAGATAGTCAAGCGCACAAGCAGACAAGCCCAGCAAAACAGGGATTGAAGTGCTAAGGCTGACAAGCGGAGAAGTTTTAGTGTTATTCTTCTTAAATGATCTACCCTTATAGCCTCTTCAGAAACTAGCCAAACTTGGAGAAAAGAAGCCATTACTAAACATGCTATCAACTCTATGTTGGTATCACTTTCGAATACTAACAGCTGATGGTGGCACCTATTGCCTTCCTTCTTGGAATGCATGCCATCTCTGAGGATGCCCCAAATTGTATAGGCATGCAAAATAAGAATAGAAGAATCCTAATATTCTTTTATCATTGATGAGATTGATGCCAATGATAATGCTTAAAGTGCACTTAGTGGCAAACGTAGATTACAATCAAGAACCAAATTGCAGTAGAAATTAGGGACAAAAGTGGTGGCATCAACGATATGGACGGTTGGTATGACTAAGAATTTGAAAAAACAAAATGGGAATATGCAAAAAGCCAAACAAAGAGCACAATTCCACACTCCCACTGGCTGTGGTAAGCCATAAAGGCCGGAAACACATCTTAAACCTTATCTCCAACGCCTCTTCGCACCAATGTTATGAATACTATACTCGGCTCAATATCGGATCGAGCTCTAAAACGAAACTATACCGATATCGGTCAGTATCGGGTACCGTTTCGGGAAATTTTTTAAATTTATAAAATAGTTCCTAAAATTTTTAAAAATTGCAAAATAGTCCATATTGGTATACTATACAGTTGTATTGTATACTTTGCTAGTTTACTGTTTACATCAACCATGCTTTTAAAAATCTTAATAATAAATAATAATGACAATTAATATGAAATAACAATAA
>JANITX010000007.1:10296651-10313514 GCA_027564395.1 Erythroxylum ulei
ATATCCAGAAGTAAAACAAATAAAGTATGCATGCGAGTAAACCATATATTCATCTGTCATCCAAATCTTTATAAAGTTAAAGCAACAACAAAATTGACAATAATAATACTAACAAAGGGATCAAATTTCAGCTCCTGCATATTTATACTTTAGTACAATTCTTATGGTTTCAGATATACCAAAAGAATAATTGAAACAAAATTTAACAATGATGATTATAATAAATCTAAATACACTAAGCTATTAACCATACTATAGGTAAAAAATACGTCCATTTCAGTATCCCGCAATCAAAACCTTTATAGGACTGCAAAGGATCACAGCTATAACATCATGCTAAAGTAGGAACATCGTAAGTCGCATCTATAAACATACCTATGCATAATTATAAGGTTTGAAAAGAATAAAAAGGTTCTTAAAGAAGCTCTCTTTGATAAGATACAAAAATAATTAGAATGATCACTAATATATTAATTGATATATAGATTAGTTTAAGCATGTAAGAGATAAGACAAGGTCTACTCCCTTACTCACCATAACGTCATCATTTTGTTGCTTCCTAACTCTACAGTCTCTCCCCATTAATGTGTGAGCGAGTGCTCTTTCATTTCCAAGACACTTCTCTACTTAAATTTCAGCATATAGATGAACTAAAAAACTAATTGTCCAATTGGAAAATCAAATAAAAGGAAAAGAATAAGTCATATCAACGCGGTGTTGAGGCTTTTAAAAATCTTACTATCTCCAAATTAATTTCCTTCAATCGACACAGTACAACCAATATCTGCACTAACCTCGAAAAATTTAAATCTTTCTTAGCACCAAAAAATGGGATCTAACCTTGTTCTTGACACCAGCAAACTAATTGAACTCACCAGTTGCTTATTATGATGAAGATCATAAGCTCTACCTTCGTCTTTCCCGACTCAAAAAGTAGATCCCGGTCGAGAGCCCCCTACCGGCCACCTGTCACCGGCCGCATAAACAGTCCCTCTCTATCTGTATATTACTTGTATCTAATTATGTGTGTTAATGCACAGAATGCTCGAGTATTGTGGGTAATTGCTCATGTAACAATGGGAAAATGATTGAATAAGAGGAAAGAAAAGGAAAATAAATGTATAAGTGAGAAGTGTCTGAGAGAGAGAGAGCAAAAAAAAAAAACCAAGAAGCCTAAACTACGGAAGTTCATAAAGAACACGTCCATATTCTGACATGTCGTACAGACTACCTGTCGTAGCTTAGATTTGAACAGCATCCTAGGTTCTTCGTTGTGCAAAACAAATCAAAATTTGCACTAAAAAACTAGGAAAATGGCAACACTAATAACGCCATCATTCTCGAAGTGTGTATACTGTATTACACAAACTCGTATATAGATTCAGATTTATCAGAACTACTACCCTAACAAGAATTAACTGTTCCAAGAATCGAAAACCAATTAAAGGATAACACATGTAAGAGATTCAATCTGTCAATACTTTTTGTCTGTAGCTTCATCGTAGATTTAAGACAAAGTTTAACAATTCCAGGTCTCCAAGGTCCTCTGGTATAGGCTCGTGATTAGGGTTTGTTAATCACTAGTGAATGTTGGGTAGTTGAGTCGCTGATTCACTGTCTCGTTTCTTTCTCACAGAGAGTAATGCGCTAGTTATTGGAAAGCGAAATCTCTGCCAATCTATGCTTCACTATGAAATGGAGAAAATGACTACTGAGTACTGACTGAAGGAGATACGGACATACAGTCTTTGGATTTTCTCTATGAATCAATGGATGTTTGGATTTTTTATGAGTTTCTGCACTGTACCAATTAAATTTGAGTTAGATCTCATAACGAAACTCTATGGATTTGGCAAACCCTTCTTCCTTTTTCTCCGTTAGGGAACACGCATTTTGTTTTTCTGCTAAATACCAGTACAATTATCGGGTATTAGTTTTTAGATTGTAAGATCTAGAAGGTCAGCGTACCAGAGTTAAAGATCCGTAAAGGACCATTGCAGATCACGTTTAACTGCGTTTCGATCCTACGCATGAAATCCATTGCTTCTTGTATGGGTCTTGTAAGCTCCTCACGGTACTTCACTAGCATGTCGTGGTAAGCTTCCTGTGTTTGTTGTTCCACATGTTTAGATAACGAAACTTGATGAACCCAGATAAGAAAATTGATATATTATAAGGAAGATACTCAAAAGATGATACAGATTATAGGATAAAATTCACCATGAACTGATCTAGTTCGGGGTCTTTAGCAGCTTCCCTCGAATAGACTGAAGACGGTTGTCTTGATTCAAACTCCTGCCTAGCGGCCACAAGCCTGGCAACGAGTTCAGGTGGAGCTCCGACCTTAAAATATAGCAAAGAGCAAGAGAAAGAAAGGATCATCGCCGAAACAACGTTAAACTTTTCACTGATCGAAACAATATTTACAGATGATCATCTTTTTGGACATATATGTGTACCTTTTGACAATCCAGGTAAGCTTCCAAAAGGTTACAGTATTTAGGATGAGCTATGATCTTGGCCTTGATGGCTTCAACTTCACTGGAGCTTTCACTCCCTTGTTGCTGTTGATTATTAACTGTATGATGCCCTCTCAATAGAGGGTAGTGAAATTTATGAGCATGATGATGTGAAGTACTGGCTTCAGTCTTCACAATAATAGGATGTGCATCAGATTGGAAACACTCACTAGATTGAAGATGGAATGGACTTAAAGGCATCTGAGTCTGTTGATTGCCAACGTTAGAGCCACTGCTTGTTCTTCCGTAGGGAGAAGAATTGGGGGCGAGAATCGGCGAAGCGTACAAGAAATTTGCCCTCGGAGTTGTATTCTCATTCATTTGGTTATACTCCTCCATCTGCAAACAACTCCACAGGCAGCACTCCACCAAAACAGAAACCAAGTAAAGCCCAAAACCCTAAGGTAAGGCCTATATAAAGAAACCCTAGAGAGTTTAGGCACCTACTCATCTATTGCCAGAGAGAGAGAGCATGCCTGTGAAAACTCCGGCTTCCTTATCTAATTGCATGTAAGTGATTAAATCTAGGAAGGAAACGTTGGATTTTTCAAGGCTAAGTTGCACGGAGATATAAACATGCTAAGTCAACAAGGTGACAAGTAGAAAATCGAAAGGAACAAATATAGGAAGGAGATAGAGATCTTAAGATGGGTGTAAAAGGCAGAAGGCGAAGGTCAGAAGAGGGTAAGCTTGAGCCGGAACTGACATAGAGGTTGCGATTCTTGAGTGGGTGACAAGAGACCACCTTTCTCTGATTGATTAATAAAGAAATATTTGATAAATATAAAGGCAAAGATGGCCAAGAGATAAGGCAACTAGATTGAAGATTTTTTTTTCTATCCTCTCCTCTTTCTATCACATACCTTTCTTTTTTTATTGCAAATACATTCATAACCTTTAATCCTTATGAGAATTTTACTTGAAACTATTGGAGCAAGTAAAGTTGCAACTTAAATTGGAACAAGAGATTAAATTATATTAGCAAAATCACCATTTTTATTACTAAAACTATAGTATAGCGGCTACCAATATTTAATAGATATAAGTTATAACTTTAATCTTTCATGGACTATTGAGAACCAGTCTCTCTGCTAGTTAAGATTAAGGTTATATTGAATCTTTTCAATTTTACATATAGTGAGATTTGTTACTAAATTATTGCTATTGGCATTATTAGTTATAATTTTAAAATAAACTTTAGGAGTATATACCCACTAATCGATCCAAATGTTCATCGATGCATTAGTCTTAACAGATTCTTTTCATATATTTATGTTTAGAAATAATACTTTACACTTGCGAACCTCTTCTCATTTATTATGATTATTACCCTTTCCTTCGTGGACTTTCTTACCCTTTTTACCTGTACGACCCTTTAAGAAGTGAAGGACACCTAGTGAGTTTTATTTTCTTTTCTATTTTCGGGTAAAACCTATTTTACAGGTTCTTGTTCCTCTTGCCATGAGACGTGCCACCTACCTAATTGAAGGCTATTTATAGCCTTTTGAAAGTTGTTAACATTCTAATCACCTATTGCTTAAAAGTATTTCAACATTTATTCCATTGATTGACATGCATCCTACTTGAGTTGGATTAACAAACTTACGAGTAAATTTTTACCAGAATTAATTATTTCTTATTTGTCTGAATTACTGGACGTCACAAACTAGCCTTTGTACGGAATTTAATTTAAAATAATTCCTTTGTGGCAGTGATGGACTTAATAATTTAGATATAAGGGCTGGTGTGACACGTATCATCGATCTATTATGTTACTGCATAAACTTGGAAATTCAAAATGAATTACATAATAGAGGGTACCTCCCCTTTTGCATCCCATTCGAGTAAAAAATTGAAATCAGAATCTTATAATTTTAGTTCCTGACATCTCTTCTCTTACCAATCTTACGTCTGAATCTCAAGTAATTACATTGCAATATAAGACAAGCTTAACAACGTTTTCTAAAGGTGCACGCAACACAAGTTGTCCTGGTCTTGGTTGAAATGATTTTGCTGAAATGTAGTTTCCATAATAAATTCTTTAGTAGACATGGTACAAATTGACTTTTCATCATAATAAATAGTGGTATTATAACTTCATTTCCATAACAATGCCGAAAGATTTATCAGAGCTCTTAGAATGAAGAAAAACTTAGAAACAAAGTTTTGGCAGAAGATACGATTTACTAATTAATTAAGAGATGTACACTTTAACGGACTTGTGCGATTCAAGAGGTCTTAAAACATTTTCCATGTAAGGAGGTGTTGATTGACTATGCGGATCGACATTGAACTGGCGTCACGTCAATGTTATACAAGCTGCAGATTTGCGGGAAGGAAGTGATAATTCTGATAAAGTCCCAAGGAACACGATTGGAAAAAGTAAATTAGGTAAAGATTAGTGCTTTACAAATTTAAAAGAAGAAAACAATTCCATGAACATATACAGGATATTGAGCTTTGGATCATGATTACAGTAGTAAATTAGTACTCAAACATAGTCCATTTAATACAAGACGGACCTAAAAATTGTGTTCCTAGTTAAAAGCTTGTAGTAAGGCAGCATACCTTCAAACATTAGTGTGCTTAGAGGAAGTTTCTTAAATGTCACTTTAATGTAAGTTTTGACAGGAGACTCACAGAAAAACACAAAATTTCTTACTATTAAACATCACTTGGTTGACAACATGGAGCAATTCAAGTATTGAAGAGGCCAAATGTTGTTATTCATTTGTGCTTGCAAATGTGGAAGTTTGAAATTTTTGGTGAGTTTGAAAACAATGACTAAAATGGCAATTATCGCAATAGTTAGTTTGGCAAGCGAGACACGCGTTCTTTTAGTGTTGGGAAAGGCAAATTTTTCTTTTTTTTCGCTTTCATCTTTGGCCTTTCACGGTTGAATTAATTCTTATATTGTGACAACCTGATTTTAAAGGGCATAGAAACATATGTATATAATAGTTGAAAAGAGATGTAAACTCAATCTCTTGGTTTTAGAATATCATAAAAGCCAATAGCCAAAAGTTATAATAAGAAAGTAACAGTTAAACATAATTAATGAATTGGTTCTATGGCAAAAGGAAATGCTTATGCTTCTTCCATGATACATGTTTGTACTTACTGATATCAACATAATCATTATCGTTGGCAAGATGATACCACTGTTTATTAATATATGGTTCAATGATTTGAAATTGTAAGACAATAACAATTATGATAATCATGTTCAATGAATACCATTGTTAGAACATATTAGGTTTTATTTTACATTGCAATATAAAACATTGAATCTCATTTGAATATTTTGTCAATAATTTATAAATATATCAGGAGTTGCTTAATCTTTTCAATTAATTATGTGAATAAAAATTAAAATTAAAATAGCTACGTCGATTAATATTAAGAATTAAGTTAAATTTTAAAAATAAAATATTATTTCGTGCTTACGTCCTTCCAAATGAAAGGGGTAGATAGAAAAAGAAGATTACTTCAGATGTATTCACATCCTACTGGATACGCAGTGTCCAAGTATTGATTCCATGTTTCATGAAGTACGAAATTTCAACTGTAAACACTAAACAGTGTCACCTCACTCTGACCACAGTTGTACTGTTTGCAATAACCTGTTGCAGGAAAACCACGTGTGATGTACGCATGGACCTGGAGATGAGAAGAGAAGAAAGCTTAGAGAGGGAGAGACAAACAGACATAGAGAAAGACATGAATGGGCTCTGTAGGTTTGGCTCTGCAACGAGGTATAGCTGGCGGCTATGACCAACATTGGTTCCATATCCTTTCTCTTCCTCAAAAGACCCACAGCTACAGCCAAAGGGCTCACACACCCCCGATAGTCGCGCGCTACAAAAGGATTTTGGCTTGTGAGGGTCCAGATCATGAGAAGAGATGTCATTTGCTTTCAGATAAACAGAATCAACCAGTTCTTTTTTCTTTTTCTTTTCTTTTCTCTGCGCATGATTGGACACCTACAACTCACGGACAGCAAGATCAGAGTACTACTGGTCATTCACTTTCAGCTACCCCTCACCCATAATCGGTTGTCACCCGCTCCAGCCAAGTATCTCTCATCTTCGCCACTTAAGCAGTTTGATTTATGCGTACTGTTGATGATAACTTCCATCATCTACATTATTTCCCAACACTCTCTCTTTTGCTGTTATTCCTGCCTATTTTACTGATTCCAAGTCTTTAAATCTGCATGAAACATGGTGGACTGGTGAAGATTTGGGATTTTAAACGAAGTAGGTGATGATTGTACCATGGAACTCGGGCTATGAGAACTAACAGACTTTCATTTTGTTTTCTTGGTCTATTGATGTGAAGTCGCATTCCGTGATGTCCATTAAACCTAATGAGATGGAAATGACGGATATTTATGCGATTGATCTTTCTGAACGGCTCATATGTCCATTATTGATGCTGTCCTTTTTCCAGTCAAATCATCATCTTCAATCATCATTTCAATGAGCTGTTCTTGTCATGTTACCTATTTGAAGTTTGGTTGCCCGCAGCATAACATGTTTGGTATTCGCAGAACATTGTTAATAGTCATGGGCATTTTGCGTTGAATTGGGTAATGTGAGGTGAGCTGACACAAGCTCTCCATAGTTTTAATCCAATCTTGTGCTCATGTAGTTAAATTTCTAAACTTTTTTTTTTTGGATCTGCATCTTGATTTAACGAGAATATACACACCCCGAAAAGAACCTATACCTGAAATGGGGTTCTCATGAATGCACGCTGCTGTTTTTGTATACAATTCCAAGCACAGGGGCCAGTTAATGCTTAATTTTTTAACTCATTTAAGATTGTTCTAATTAATTCAATCACATACTTTTAACAACAATAAAGAAAATTAGATTTGAAGAAGCGTCCCATTGGCTGATCTCTTACAAGTCACGTTACAATAATGTTGTCACAAAATTCCACATTATAACTTTGGCGTGTGGGACTGGGACAAAATAGACCACCGTTTAGTATCTTAATGATATCTTATAACAATAATCACAAGAATCCAATGGGCATGGAAAATGGCGTGTGATATGTTCATCAACAGTGCTGCAATTACGTGGAATCTTATTATCCAAGAACTGTGAGAGATTCTGAAAGCTAATAAGATATTTGAGCTATAATCCTCCTTCCAGCTGCTTAGCATTTTTTTAATCTAGTTAACACAAAAAAGCCAAGTTAAAACAACTGTCATTTGCTTTATCAGGTGAAGCGTTCCTCTCTTTGTGACAAATGAACAAAGAAAGAGGTTAAGATGTCGTAAGTATTTTCAGTCAATAAAGGGTTCCTTTCTAAAAGGAAAAAATGGATCATGGATGGCTTAGTCTGAATTAAATAAGGGAACACTATTAGGAGCGCTGAGCATTTACTAATGATTAGATCGAGGCTGAGGCACTAATTCAAGCTTAGCAAATATCTTATCCTCAATTTGTTTCCATTAATTTTTTATTGTTTTTGGGTAGAAAAAAGCATGAAGATGCTGATTTGATTGAGATGCAGAAATTTTACAAAGATATTCAAGATGGGAAAGAAAAGTAAGACTGTTTTCCGCATTGTCCCTGTGTCTATGCGCAGAGCGACTGTTCACCATTTTTATCTAAAAAGCTGCTTTTTAGCTAGATGCCATCGGCAACTACTACCATGACCTTGTCTTTTTGTTATTTTGGAGAAGAAGGAGCGGTGCCCTTTTCCCAGAGGCTAAAAAGAGCAATTTGTGCTTGCTACAAGTTGTAAGCAGGACTTTAATTAGTGATCAATTCGTTTTTAAGCTGTATGGTCTTATGGATACAGTTAAGAATAATAATATGCCTTCCTACTGATTCTGCTCTGTGACAAGAGCCTGGACAAATGCTAAATGGAGCTTGTCGCACTTTTTCTACTGATTCTGCTCTGTGACAAGAGCCTGGACAAATGCTAAATGGAGCTTGTCGCACTTACAAAGACTGTTAGACTGTAGATTCTCTAATCTTAAGAGAATTTAGCTTTAAAAGTTTCTAAAGAATTATGAAAATTTACCAATGGAATAAATACCGTAATTAATTAGAGACCAAAAATCAATATCTGTCAATATCACTATTATGAAAATTTCCATTTTGCGAGGACATAATTTTGTCCGTGGATTTATCGATAAACATTAAATTATTACATACGGCCGTTTCTACGACACCTTAATCTATCAGTAACTTCATTGCTAATCTGTGTATTCGTCATTAAACGACATTTTTGTTGCAGTGCATATTCCTCCGCTGATTGAATAAAGAATAGGTATAAAATTCTTGAGCATTCTTCTATTTTTGGGAAAAGCAATACGAAAATCCAAATGAAAAAATGTTCATGGGCTCAACGTTTACATTGAAATGCCTGCTTTGGTAGGCCTGAGCACTCACGGATACTAATTAATAGATCAATATTTGTGTTAATTATATTGAAACAATGAACCAAAGAAAGAGAAGCCAAGAATTTGTACATAGAGGAACGACCAACAAGCCAACAACAATTGAGTTACAAGGGAGTGGTAGGTAAGAGCTTTCAGTGAAGTTTGGTGTATACCCCTCCTTACTATTTTCCGTTTCAAAATGAGAACTATATTAGATTACGCAATATAATATTCTACTTGTGTAATATTCATTTAGACTAGGTATTTCTTTACATATGGTCTTCACCTTTGGTTTTGATATACATGTGGTTGGAAAATTAAAATATATGTGAAAAATAGTTTGCTTCACCGTTGAAAAGTCATGAAATATATATAGTAATATAGCATTAACCACGACTTTACTTGCCATTATTAATTTGCATGTAACTCATGACCACCGGCTAATCGAAAGCTACAGGCCAACTTTTTGGCTCTTTTGATTTTTTTATTACCTCTTAATGTTTACCACTCTCATGGATCGTTTGTAACTATATAATTAGCGCTCTTCTCTCAAGTCCATTATACAAAGCTTTTGTTTAAAGCACGCATAAAATATAATTTTCAGAATATCAAATCTGCATGGTCGGAGGATAATTGTTTTGTCCATGCATTTTGACGCACAGCTCGGTTAGTAGTTAGATTTCAATGCCTTAGATAAAAGGTGAAATCATATATTATAAAACAGAGAGTAACAGCAGCAAATCTCCTGCCTTTTTGCACGTCGAATGTGTGACTCATTATTGTTAAAGGTAGGCAAACAGCACGGATTTCAACTAATCGCAACCAAACTTTCACTAAAAAATTTATAGCAAATTTCAAGTTTGTTTATTGGTATTCTCAGTCCATGCACGACTAGACTCAAACCAATTAACAGTTATGCTAGTTAGTTCCATTATAATTTTTCCAAAAATTCAGAAAGTAATTACGAAAATATGATGTTCTGGAAGATTACCTCAAAGTCTCCAAATGAGCAGTGAACCATTCAGACAAGATAAGCATTCCAAATCCAGGCTTCCGTTTCAAAGTTCCATACTTCAAGGTCATCATATTATTGATGGAGTTTTAGAAAATACTACACCAATTATTTTGCTTCAACTGTATCGGATAAACTCAAAATGAAGCACCATTTCTTTAAAAATAATGCACAAACCGGAAGGTAACTTTCTTTGAACTTTTCTTGATGGAATCGTTGAGTTCAACTAACAAAGTTATGAATGGAAGTCATGACGGGATAATGATTAATGTTAAACAGTTGCTAGTTTTTATCATCAAATATAAAATAATGAATTAGTGGCACTTATAATTTATTACTCTATTACTTATTTACTGCTCTTTTTGATAAATTTTGGTGTTATAGATTTGCATATATAATATAAACATGTCGTTGTAGGCACTCTTAATATATATATTTAAGAAATGTATATCTATTAGACTTCATGAAAAAAAAAAGTTACTTGTTTTAAGTCATATAAGACTTGAAATGATGTACATATAGTTAATTGAATAATGTGTTAAATGATTTTTCACATCAAATATGATAAATATTACATAATTCCATCGAAAACAAAAATTATAAATTTGAAAAAAATGGCCCTGTTTGGCAATCAGCTGATTGCATTAGCTGTTAGCTGATTCTATCAGTTGTTAACTGATAGCTGATTATATCAGCTGATTTGACCAGCGGATAACATCAGCAGTTTATTAAAGATGTTTGGTAAAATTAGTTATTTATGTGTAAAATTACTAATGAGGACATAACTTAAAAAAATTATAAGAACATAAATATTATTTCATTGAATATTTTTGTAAGAACTCAAATTTTAAATATTTAATTTTACATAAATTAAGTTTATAACTCTAATAAAAACATAGGATATATAATAATAAACAACAACAATAATAATAATAATAATTCTCAAAAAATAATAATAATAATTAACAAGTCGATGATTTTTAAGTGTTTGGAGAAGACGACATGAGGAGATTAGGGAAAATTTACACACGAATCATAACTTTCTCTTTTAAAGGTGAAAAACCTAAGGGCTACTAGTTGTTTAAGAAAAGAAATGAGTTTGAGGGCACAATTATCTTTGAGTAAGATTTTTGTTAGCTGATAGGTTGAAACGCTACCTAGAGTAACTTTTAACTTGTTAGGTTGAATCATCCAACCCAACCAGCTCCTAACCAAACAAGTATACTAGTTGTTTGACATAGTTAAACATTTAATACTCTTTAATCAGTTGAAATATAACTTAAACGCTATCTACCAAACACCCCCAATATTCAAATCAATTCCAATTCGATATTGAATTTGTTACAAAGTCAATTGTAAATGAACAATTCTACAAATTTCACATGTTATATATTTAAAGTGTATCAATTTTCCTTTGTTAAAGAAGACTCGTAATCAACAACAACTAGAACACTCAGTATGAATTTCGTTGATACGCGAAATTTGAAGATGTCTAATAATACGCAGCTTTACTCATAATTATTAGAGAGGATATTGTCAATGACTTGTAATCAATTAGATTAATATATCCCTTACGTATGAACCTTTTTCTCAGATAAGAAAATTATTGGACTACTTCAAAGTTCATCAATGCTCTTCTTGACAAGTTATTGATAACATAGTATGAAATTAATACACTTTTGAATATTAGTTAACATCTGATTTTGACCTTTAATTAGATGCGTTTTACAGAAAGTTGCATAATTTAACAAATTATTTGAACCGTGCATTAGAAAAAGAATTCTGAATCATGTGAAACAATAACTTGAACTAGATTAATTAACTTCCAAATAAATATTACTTTCTATATACATACAAGATCTTGAAAGTTTACTGACAGCTTGTCTTAAAAAATCAGGCATAGTAGGGATAAAAGAGCACGATTTCGTATTAGTACTGAGTAGGATTCATAATCAGAGTTGAAAGAGTAAGGAAATGGACAAAGCATGGAAAGACAGGAACACTAGCACTGAACTGACATTACCATACGAATAACTGCCACATAAGTTCAGTAAACACAAAAGAAGCAAAGACTGCAATAAGTGTAAGTACTGGTACTACGAAAGAGTATATAAACGCACTCATAACAATAAGTATACCTATGATATTGATATTTATAATAATCATATTTTTTTCATATAATAATCTGAAAATTGTCACACGATGATGAATAGGTAGTACTTCTTTATTTTACGGATGAGTTCTGAGTTCTGACCACCGTAATTTATGGGTTAATAATAATAAAATCAAAATGTGTGGGCTGGAACTGGAGACCACCCACCCAACCTGAGCGATGAGTGGCAGTGGAGGGTGGTGGGACCTGGTACCGATGTGCGAGAGAGGCGCGCGAAAACAGCGCGGGGGCTGTTTCCCGATGCTCCAAGAAGACATCGTAAAATCCAGTGGTCAGTCTCAGTCAGTCCAACTCCAACGACCCCACCAATTACGTTTTAAAATTTTAATACAATTCCAGGTTTAATTAGAATCAATTATTAATGACTGTCTTGGACTTTAAGTGGTCTAACTTCACAGCATGGGTCCCAGTCGCTCCATCCCATCAAATGTTCCCTTCCCTCTCCTCCTGTTGAAAGTGACATCCATGTCTCTCTAGAGCTGCTGGGACTGATAAATAATACACTACTTTTTACTATTCAACCATGTGGGGAATGGGGTCCATCACAAACCAACTATTTTTTCAACTGAACCCATCAATATTGGTTTGGGTGATAGAAGAGTAGATATCAAATTGATGCGATGGGCCTGAGGTCGTGTTGTAGTCGTATTTATTAACAGTGATAGGGCTGTCTCAGTTCAGTGTCTGGTCTGGCTATGGTGCATTTTGGGACTCTTTGCAGGAAGAGACGAGAGGGAGGGGACAGTGTTCCTATAAATAATTATTGATTCGCTACTTGTGGGGAATTCATTTCATTCCCTTATATTGTAAATGTCTGTATAAATTATGTCAAACCCAATATATGAATTGATGTTCCATCCACCACCTGAAATCTATATATTCATGATTGATGTTATGACACATCTTATTCTCTTAACTGAAACAAACGGAACTTGGGTATATCTCTTCCTCCTCCCCCTCTTCTTCAGTTAGAGCATTGTTGTCTCATGGATTATCCGGGGAAACGGAAAGCAAAAGTGTCCTACTCTTACTCGTTGCCAATAAATAATAATCACTCGTATCCTATAGATGAAAGTATTTCTGAAGAACTTAAGTTCCAATCCAATGACCCAAATCAGAGTTTTGTGGTTTATTATAAAGTTTATTGAAATAAGTAATTAATAAATTATTATTTGTTTTAAAAAATAAAAATAGGAAAAGATGGGCAATCCAGTTATACTGAACTCGAGTAGGTGTGTCGCAAAAATGCAGATGGTAACAAGTAGGGGTGAGCATTATTCGGGCCGGGCCGGTCTGAATTAATTTGGGTAACTAAATGCTAAATTTCGGGTAATTCGGGCCGGCCCGAGTATTACCCGAATTATTTTCGGGCGGGGACAAGTAATTCCAAAAAAATTCGGACCGGCCCGATTACCCGAATTAGGTTTAAAAGAATTATGAAATAGGGTAATTAGGGTAATTCGGGTAAATCGAGCTGGGGTTATTCGGGTAAATCAGGTAAATCGGGTCGAGAAAATAAGTAATTCGGGTAAATCAGGCCAGGTAAATTCGGGTAATTGAAAGTTCGGGTTCGAGCCGGGTAAAGAAAAAAAATTTCAAGTAATTCAGGCCAGATCCGAACAGTAAAAATTGGGCCCAAATTACTTAAATGATCACCCCTGATAACAAGAACCCAGCTCCTACCTTGTGTCTCTCATCCCCAAAAATGAAAGTCACTCACACACTGGGACCATTTTTGATATGTTTAAGATTCCACCATCTCATCAATCAATCAACCCATCGAACTTGTCGACTTCAAATCTCCCCAGCAATAACAATAAAAGAAAATGGAATAATTAAGGGGGAGCTTATCCAAAAGCAAAGAAAAATAAAAAGCCTCGAGAACGGACAAGCCTATGGATATGGAGAAGAAATTAAAGAGAAACAACTTGAGGCCATGGTCACTAACTCTCAAGGTGTTTTAAAATTTAATCTCATATGTTTATTAATATTCTTTTGAAAATATTAAGGTGGAATGTAATATCATAAATAATCGGAGGGTCTTATTTAAATCTTTTGAGAACCGTTAAGATGTAATTTATGGGCCTAGAAGTAAAATACAAAATTAAAAGTTTTTTAAACTTTCTTTTACAACAAAAATAACTCACAAAACTAATGAACTCTTAAACTTTCTATTATAATCTATTTGATTTCTAAGAAAAGACATGCAAACTCCAACAAAGTTGTTTGTGTATGTTATCTACCTATTCATGTTGTTATATGATTAGGTCGGCCATGCTGGGCCCAAACCTAGGTATTGACGGCCCATTCGTAGGTGGAAACCTCCTATACATACGTAAAGACCTAAACCTAGCAGTTATTCCAGGTATATAAGGTGCTACCTCATCATGGAAAAGGTACGATATTAGAACCCTGATTTCCTTTGCTCTTAGCCGCCAAAACTCTTACAAAAGACTAACTTGAGCGTCAGAGGGGCCTGCCGGTAATCAATCCCCGGCGTGCCTTTTGTTGTTTTACAGGTGTCCTTTAGTTAAAGTCAGTAAGAATCATGGATCCAAGCAACAGCGTCCAGCCCCATCAAAATCAGACAGAACCAACAGGACTAGCGAACGATAATTGCCCTCGTTATCTGGTGGCCTATTCTGAACCTGATCAGCTTCACCGACGCTTGTTTCCTGCGCAAATCTTATCTCTCTCTGCGACTGGCTCACCATTAACTGACTGTGAAAGTCAGGCTTGTCTTGGGCAAGGGGCATCTGTCCAGGTTCATGTCAACGGTTTCTATCTTATTTAATAGTTTAATTTTTAAATTAATAAAAAATAAAATAGAATGTTTTTTACTTTACTCAAATGTATAAATATGATACCGTGGCGGTAGGCTGCTAGCCTAAGAATTTACTAAGGGATGAAGAGATAATAAAATTTAACTATCAGTGAACCAACAAACACACGGTGTCAGAGATTCTTTACCCAACCTAAGTGGGACATGTTTTCCTTATTCCATAAAATTGGTTAAGTGATAGGCTCATGTTTGTCATGGAAGTTTTAAAGTGCTTTCCAACACCAAAAGAGAAGAAAAATATAACACTGCATCTGCATGTATCGTACCATTTAAGAGTTGTTGATAGTATCAGTTATCTTTGAGTGAGTTTCATAGAGTTCCGTGGATTTACATAGGATCTGGAACTCGAGACTATTCGTTTGTGAGCACTTCAATCCATTTATTTCTCCTTTTCAACAAAGGAAAAAAGTACTTTTGCTCCACGTTGATGCTTATGAACAGCGGCCATTAGGAAACGTCTTTGACATGGACAGCTTTAGTTGATAAAGTTTGGATCTTCTAACATTTTGAACCCAAAATTCTATAGGGAAACGTGTTGTTTTTGTCGTACTATGAGCAGCCCAATAGGTTCTGGTCCAGTGCTGAGGGAACTATTATACTCGGTTGGGTGCTTTGATACCACTCTTGTTATTAGGTTGTGTACAGCACCTCCTTCTTCGCTCAAACCACAAATTCAAAGTTATTGCTGGTCGAAACTTTTCTGGAACAACTACTGAATTAAATGCTTCTTTTCATCTGATGCATTGTCTGCTGTGTCTAATACCGTCTGATACCTTCTGATGCAGAAATGAAGTAAACTAACGTTTGGATTTTGTTGTTTCCGAATAGTTATCCCTGGAAATTGTAAAGATTACTTCCTCTCAAGTGTTTAAGTATATAGTAAAAGATTCGTCTCCTTTAATTGTAAGCTTCAGTTGTCACTCTAATACTTTTTCCAGAACCAATGTCTGTTTTTTTTCTATTCAATGCAACAACCCTCTACAACTTAACTTTAACAAACCTTTTAGAACAAGAAGAAGAAGACACAATTTTTTCAGAACAAAGGTGAATTTTTTTCACTCTCTTTTTTGTTGCTTACTTTTTTTTTAATTCATTCATTCATACATTCATCCATTCATCATTCATCACAGAAAAGAAAGAAGAAGATGAGCTTTATATCTTCAGCTCTTACAAGTTAAAAAGAAATCACAAATCAACAGCTAGAAAATTGAAAAGAGGCCTATGATCTGAGACACAAGATTTTAACATGTTTCTTGTTCTCATTCAATTAACTAAAATCAAGGAACACGCATAATCAGTAACTGACGTGACTGGACATACTTTAATGATCATGCTCTGAACTCTTTTCTTTTACCAACTCTGGTAACGTGTCTTGACAGCTTTAATCAACTTTTATTTCTGCTTCAGGTTCGTCTCGTAGGTTTTGTTGGTATCGTCTTGGCTCGTCTAGTAGTTTTGATCGTCTTGGACCGTCTGGTAGTTTTGATCGTCTTAGACTGTCTAGGAGTCGACGTGAATCGAACACGCAACCTTCTGTCTCTCAGGTAGTATCGTCTTGGCTCGTCTTGTAGGTCGATCGTCTGGGCTGTCTGGGCTCGTTGGTTCGTCTTGGACCGTTTAGGCTTTGCAATTGTCTTGGACCGTCTGGTAGTTTTGATAATCTCGGACTGTCTATCCTTTGGACCGTCTTGGAGCGTCTTGCAGCTTTGGACCGTCTTGGAGTGTCTCTACTTGGTGATCGTCTTTCCTTCTTCTCCACTGTAGCTTACTTCAACCTTTTCTTCAATCTTCCTGCCTTGATCTTCAATCGTCCGAATTTCATTTCTTGAATGCATGGATGATTGAGCCCAAGTTTATCATATAAATTGGCTACACTTTCATGGCTGTTAATGTACTTTTTGACTCTTAATTCGT